>JAZDUH010000104.1:215000-220000 GCA_036419115.1 Scarus forsteni | reverse complement strand
CTGGTCCCACTGCAGAGACAATAGTTTGTCCTTAGCCAGACTGGACAGGCTTTATTGTTTTAAACACCATTTTAGCATTTTTAAGAACTGTTGTATCGTCCCTGTGGGTATTTCGGACCACTCTTTAGTACAGTGTGGCTTTTTTATCCAGAATGTGAAGATATCCAGCGCCTACTGGCATTTTAACACAGCTCTTTTAGAAGATCGAGCTTTTAAAGATGCTTTTAGGTTTTATGGGACTTCACACAGGGACAGAAAGTCTATGTTTTTATCAGTACAGAGGTGGTGGGATTATGGGAAGATTTTAATCCAACAATTCTGTCAAATGTATACTACTTAATGTCACTAAACACATCATGAGATCTCTTCAGGTCCTGGAGACTGAGGTACAGACCCTGCTGGGCTGTACAGGAGAAAGAGGGCATGTTGAAGCCCTCCAAAGCAAGAAGGCTGCCATAGCCAACCTGCTGGGCACCACAGCACAGGGGGCGCTAGTCCGCTCCCGCTACATGAACGCCTCCATGATGGACGCCCCATCAAAGTTCTTTTTCAGCCTGGAGAGCAAGAACGGACAAAGAAAGGTCATCCACAGCCTGCGCGCCTCTGACGGGTCCACAATCACAGAGACCTCCAGGATCCGTAAGCATGCCACGGACTTTTACAGGGAACTTTTCAAATCAGAACTGGTGGTAGATCCAACGCTGGAGGCAGAGTTCCTCTGTCACCTTCCTCAGGTCCGACGGTCTGGCAATGCCCTCCTGACCAAAAACCAGGATCTAGAAGCGCTCCCCGTAGCACTGATGCCTTTGACCAATGGTAAAGCTCCAGGTATTGATGGCATACCTGTGGACTTTTATAAGACTTTCTGGCCTGTGGTTGGTGAGGACCTGCTGGAGGTGTTCAATGAAAGCCTCAGAACAGGACTGTTACCGCAGAGCTGTAGGCGAGCTATTATCACCCTGCTCCCAAAAAAAGGTGACCTTCAGGACTTGAAAAACTGGAGACCGGTCTCACTGCTCTGTGGGGATTATAAGATCCTCTCCAAGGCCCTGGCTCTCCGGCTCAGGGAGGTGATGGCGGAGGTGGTTCATGTAGATCAGACCTACTGTGTGCCCGGCAGGCTAATAAGTGATAACATCACTTTGATTAGGCATGTTTTGGACGTCTCCAGCTCTTTGGGCATCGACACTGGTCTTATTTCCATAGACCAGGAAAAAGGCTTTCGATCGGGTTGAACACCAGTACCTGTGGAGGCGCTTGCCACCGGGTTCAGCCCAGATTTCATAGCCAGGGTTCGAGTTATGTATTGTGATGTTGCGAGCATACTGAAGATCAATGGTGGTCTGGCTGCTCCCTTCTGTGTCCAGAGAGGAGTACGACAGGGGTGCTCCCTCTCTGGGATGCTGTACTCTTTGGCCATTGAACCTCTTCTGCACAGATTGAGGAAGACTCTGACGGGGGTGGTTTTCCCAGGATGTCCGGCAGCAGTGAAACTGACTGCTTATGCTGATGACATTATGGTGGTTTTAAATACACAGGGGGACATTTTGGTTTTAGAGGACAATGTTAAACTTTTTAGAAAACTGTCTTCAGCCAAGGTGAACTGGACCAAGAGTGTGGCCTTTGCTACCAACAGGGATTCTTTGGGTGGGCTCGTCCTTCCAGGGGGGCTCCAGTGGACAATGGGGGGTTTGAAATACCTCGGGGTGTTTTTAGGAAATGAACAGTTTTTAAAGAAAAACTGGGAGGGGGTCCTGGAGTCTGTCGAGGGCCGTTTGAAGAAGTGGAGGTGGCTGCGGCCCTGCATGTCTTACAGGGGTAGGGCACTAGTTATCAATAATCTGGTGTCCTCCTTCCTGTAGCACAGGCTGGCGGTCATAGACCCCCCCTCTGGCCTGCTCTCACAGATCCAGGTGGTTTTAATAGACTTTTTCTGGGACAGACTCCACTGGCTTCCACAGGCGGTGCTGTTCCTCCCTGTTGGGGAGGGTGGACAGGGGCTGGTGCACCTGGCCAGCAGGTGTGCCGCCTTCAGGCTGCAATTCATACAGCGGCTGCTGTATGGACCCCAGGACCTGGTCTGGAGGCCGCTGGCTCGGCTGACTTTGCAGCGCGTGGGCGGCCTGGGTCTGCAGGAGTCTGTGTTTTTAATGGATTTTAAGACTGTGAGTGTTTTATCCCTCCCTGTTTTTTATCGAGGACTGTTTGGAGTCTGGAAACTGATGTGGAGGCAGAGGGTCCAGCACCAGACTGCCAGCTGGCTGCTGAAGGAGCCGTTGGGCCGTGGAGACCTGTTGAACGTCCCCCTGGGCAGGAGTAATGCTTGGTGACAGAGGCCTTGAGGTTGTCGGGGATCACCACACTGGGGGCCCTGCTGGACACCACTGGACCAGACCTGCAAGAGGCGGAGGAGCTGGCAGGAGGGCTGGGAGGTCGAGGAGAGTCGTGGAGCGACTGCTGGGCCACTGGAGGGTCTGCCTGGCCAGGCCGGGAACGCCAGCTGCTGGGAGAACTCGGCCGAGGGACAACCGTCTCCTGTCCAGACCAACCTTTTCCCCCCCTCATCATCCGACCAGGACCTGACGAACAGCGTGAGGTCAGCCTGCAGAAGGCCGATGGGAAGACTCTGTCTGCACTGATGGTGAGGACCCTCCACAGGCAGAGACTGCAGCAGCAGACCCGGTCCCCCTGGAGGGCCTGGCTGGGCCTGGGAGCAGAGATCGGGGCAGAATGGAGGAGCCTGTACAAGCCTCCACTCTCCAAACGAGTGGCAGATCTCCAGTGGAGGCTTGTCTACGGGATTTTAGCAGTGAACGCTTTTATATCGATTTTAAACTCTGCGGTCCAGAACACCTGTCCGTTCTGTGGGGCAGTGGAGACCATTATCCACTGCTTTGCCGAGTGTCCTCGTCTGGCTCCCCTGTTCTCTCTGCTGGACCACCTGTTCAGCAGAGCTAACGAAACTTTCTCCATAAAAACTTTTGTCCTTGGTGTTAAATACAAGAAAGCTCACAAAGACAAATGCCAGTTGCTGAACTTCATTCTTGGACAATCAAAGATGGCAGTGTACGTGAGCAGGAAGAAGAAGGTGGAGGAAGGTGTGGACTGTGACATGGTTCTGCTGCTGAGCAGGACCATCAGAGCCAGAATAATGATTGATTTTAATTTTTACAAAGAAATGAAAGATCTGAGCCGTTTTAGTACGACATGGACCTGGGGTAATGTTCTGTGCTCAGTACAAGAGGACAATCTCTTGTTTGCAGATCAGCTGGTCTGATCTGACAATTCAGAAGTTTTTTAACAAAGATATTTATTAACGTCTTTTTTCTGAAATATACTGATGTTATGGTGATTTATTAATGATTTAATAAAGATGTGTTAAAATCAAAAAAATCTCTCTCTCTCTCTCTCTCTCTCTGTGAGATGGCGGAGTGTGTTGGGAGCTGAGAGCGGTTGTGTTTGGAGCGTGAGTGAGGTTTTTGATAAAAAACTAAACTTTAGATTTTGTGTGTTTCATGTGTTAGTGTTGTGGTTTTGTTTGGTTTTGTTGGTGTGTTGAAGATAAGTTCGGTGTGTGTGTGTGTGTGTGTGTACGTGTGTGGCTGTGAGGTGTGTGTGCTAACGTTTTGGCACCATGCCGGTAGCTGAGGCTACAGCAGCCGAGCTGGAACAGCTGTCACGCCTTCACGGCATTAAGTTAGTGCCCTCGGGGCAGTGCAGTGTGGAGGAAGCCGGGTTGGCTGTCGGCAAAGTGGTTGGATATGAATCCGTGAAGTCGGCGTCCAGGATGAATGGGTCTATCTTGATCTTCCTGGATGACACAGCTAAGGTGAGCGAGGTGGTGGAGAGGGGAGTGGTCATACAGGACACTTTTACTCCTGTTTCTCCCCTCTCCAGCCCTGCCACCAAAGTTATTATTTCTAATGCCCCACCGTTTATAAAAAACGAACACTTGGTGAAGGAGTTGTCCCGTTTCGGACAGATAGTGTCCCCTGTGAAGATGGTGTCTCTTGGCTGCAAATCACCGAAATTAAAACATGTAGTGTGTCACCGAAGACAGGTTTATATGGTCCTTAAAGACACCAGTCAAGATTTAAACCTGTCTTTCTCTTTTAAGGTAGATGGTTTCTCTTACGTTGTTTTTGCATCCTCTGAGAATATGAAATGTTTTGGATGTGGGGCGGAGGGACACCTGATCCGCTCCTGTCCAGAGAAGAGCGGAGCAGAGCGGCAAACTGCCGCCGCTGCTGCCGCCTCTCCACCCACCCCTGATGGGAAGCCTCCGCAGCCTTCCGGACCTACCGCTGGAGGGGATCCTCCTCGGCCGGCCCGAGCTGTGGCTGCTGCTGCTGGGGGAGAGCCTCCGCAGCCTGCCGGGCCGGGATCTGCCGGTGGAGGGGAGCCTCCACGGCCGATCCGGCCTGTGGCTGATGCAGCTGCTGCGGGGAGGAAGCCTCCGCAGCCTGCCGAGCCGAGATCTGCCGCTGGAGGGGCGCCTCCACGGCCGATCCGGTCTGTGGCTGAAGCTGCTGCGGGGGGGAAGCCTCCGCAGCATGCCGGGCCGGGATCTGCCGGTGGAGGGGAGCCTCCGCGGTCGACCCGGTCTGTGGCTGCTGCTGCTGCTGGGGGGGCAGAGCCTCTTAGCCTCCGCCTAAGAAAGGAGACTTGCAGCAGATCAAGAACTGGAGACCAGTGTCCCTGCTGAGCACGGATTATAAAATCCTGTCCAAAGCTCTGGCCCTCAGACTGAGGGAGGTGATGACGTCCGTAATCCACCCTGACCAGACCTACTGTGTCCCTGGCAGGCTCATAAGAGACAATGTCACTTTGATTCGGGACGTTCTGGCTGTTTCCAGTGAATTGGGCATAGAGACTGGTCTTATTTCCATAGACCAGGAAAAGGCTTTTGACCGGGTTGAACACCAGTACCTGTGGCAGACCTTAGCCGGTTTTGGGTTCAGCCCTGGTTTCACAGCCAAGATCAGGACTCTCTACAGTGG
>JAZDUH010000104.1:0-210000 GCA_036419115.1 Scarus forsteni | reverse complement strand
AACTATTGATAATGTAACTATTGAAAGAGTGGACCATACTACATTTTCAGATGTGATTACTGATATAAATTGAAATTGAAATCTGCTTGAAACCCCGTATTGACCACGTTTGCTCCAAGATCGCAAAAAGTGTGTGAGGTCTATATTCAATCAACAGTCTCTTATTTTGTATTATTCTTTTGTTTTGCCTTATCTGAGTTACTGCCTGGAAGTGTGGGGTAATATTCACAAAACCAACTTGTTGCCTCTATACATACTCCAAAAAAGAGCTATAAGAACGGTATTTAATGCAAGGATCCATGATCACACCAATCTAAAGGCATCTGCATTTAATTTTTTTGACTAAGTCAAATTTAAAACTGCACAAATTATCTATGAAGTAAATAATAATCTTCCAAACACAATTCAGAATCTATTTCAGGAGAGGGACAGTAGAAAATATGTCCTAAGAGGAAAACTTCAAATGAAACAACAAAGGGTGAGGGTTTGATAATACAACAATAATGCTGTAAATTAAAAGACAGTAATGATTCCTTGAATGAAACTGCAGGACTAAAACAATTATAAAAAATACAATAATATTCCTGTTAATTCAAATAGAGTAATGATACTATAAAGACATTTCCAGTAGTTTACTGGCATCTTGTTGCCAGTAAATTACTGTAAAATTTACAACATCCCTTTTACAGTGTAACTAAGAGTTTTCTCTTCAAACCTATTCACAAAGCTGCTGAGACTAATTCTCACTAAGGACTTCAGTTAGCTCTGAAGCTAAAAGAAAGGGGCTTTCTCGAACCACCTGACTTACAACGCCTACAGTGATTGGCTGACAGTAAATGTGTCTTTGTGAGAACTTTCTACAATGAAATCACTCAATTTAGAGAAAGGTGTCATGTTGGCATATGTAAATAAAGACCTTCAAATAAAAAAATGTAGACTACTGATTAAACATTAAACCAGGAGTTATGTGACGAGCAGTCGTGTGTGTGTTCAGCTAATGTTACGCAGCTGTATCTGGTTAAATGATTAGCAGATATGCTTTTAGGAAGCCTCTTTAAAAAATTCATTAGTTTCACCAATATTTAAAGGGACCGTGAGGTTTCACTAAACCCTGTAAGGCCCATGAATTTTCTGGCTATAATCGTAGATAATTCGTATAATTCTTATTTTTTGTACCATATTTGATACATACTTTTATAATACCTCTATCTACTCAATTTGATCATCAAATGACAAAAAAAATCAGAATAAAATCAGATAAATGATAAAAATGTCCTCAAATGGATTATCAGTTGCCACAAACACCTAATGTATCAAATGAGATACAAAAAATCATCATGTTGAATTTTATGGATTTTCTGATTTTTGTAGGATTTTAGCAGAAAGTAAAATAAAAATTTAATCTCCAAAAAATAGAATTTTCTGGCTATCATCTACGGTCTTGGACCTTAAAGGGTTAAGAACAAGCACTTTTATTTGAAGATGTTTTATTCTGCTTAATGTTTTAGTTTAAAGTTGTAAATTTCATTCAGTGAAGCACTTTAAACGCTCTGTTTTACATTAAATGTATAATTTTGCTTCAAATAAAGACAAGTATTTCTTTATGTCTTCGTCTTATTTAAAAAGCATTTACATTATATAAAATTTATAGAGGTAAAATGGTGACCTTATGGCGTTAAAGGCGACACTGAAAAATTTGGGTGCACCTAAATTTTGTGCTTATTATCTTACTGTCACTCAGGTGGGCTTTACACGAGTATGAATTTATAAGACTGCGGTAAAATAAACTATCGATCTGGTGATACTGACACACAGAGACGCTTATTTGTCCATGACTCCGCATCTTTTTTGAAAACAGGTTTGCAAGTGGATATCTGCGTATTCGTCTTCATGCTGTAGTTGGTATAAACAGATAAGTCCGAGAAAGACGGTGACCTCATAGCACCCCTCCTCCTTCCGGCCCCCCCAATCCACACTGTCACACACAACAACAACAACAACAACAATGGCGGCAGCCTTGCTGATTCCTTGCTGATCGTTCCAGCAGCTATAAATATTGCTACGACTTTTATACCAACATTTGCTCACAGAACACCAACAACACCAGCTACAGCAACAACAGCAACAAGTGCTCATGCAGAGACGCAGCATGTTACGTGTGCATGAGCACTTGTTGACGTTGAATCCACCTCGGAGCAGAACTGTGATGTTACGAGTGTAATAACTCCAGAACTACATTACCCAGCATGCAATATGGGTTGGGAGCATGCGTGGAACCCCACAGGTACGTCCCAGCATGGATTTTGCGTTCTCAAGTAAATACTCAAGCCTATGTACAATACGATGTGTAAACAGCGATACATGTTTTGATGCCGATGTCAAGACAATACGGTGCCGTCCTCGTGTGAGGAGGGCCTCAGACGATTCAGCGGAGCCTCGCTGTGTCTTCCTGCTGTAGTCTGACACCGCAGAGTCTGGGCTCCTCTGCATACTGACAGCTGATTGGATGATTACTGAGGGCTGTGTGTGTGTGTGTGCGTACGTGTGTGCCTGCGTGTGTGTGCAGGACCTGCTGTTGAACGGAGAGGCATAGAGACAGAGAGAGACTGCAGGCGCGGTGTTTTGTCCGGTTTTAGCAGATTATCTGCTACCGCCGTTACCTTTGTTTTTTTTTTTCACCAAGGGAGCGCAGGGTGTACCGGTGCGACCAACTAAAAAAAGTTGAGAGCCCTGGGAAATTAAATTTTTATCCACTTTCTGCTAAAATCCTACAAAAATCAAAATGTCCATAAAATTCTACATATAGATTTATCGTATCTCATTTAATACATTAGGTGTTTTTGGCAACTGATAATCCATTTGAGGACATTTTTATCATTTACCTGACTGTATTCAGGTGTTTTTTTTTTGTAATTTGTTGATCATATTGAGTAGATAGAGGTATTATAAAAGTATTTTTCAAATATGACACAAATGAAGCGAAGCCTGCGAGCTAGTTCAGGCAGACAACTCAAGCGGCGCTGCTATTCACATGTCACATTCACATATCATACGTCACACTCCTTACATCAATCCTCCAATCACACTCTCCACCTCTCAATTTGGCGGTGTATTTAAACTGGGAGTTTACCCATCTCTCCCTCTGCTCGGCAAACGTCTATGCTGCCAGACGCTGATTTGCTGCGTGTTCTTTCACCCCCACCTCCACCCAGCATCCACCTGCAGGCTCCAGGGGTGTTCTCATATGTTTTGCTCATCACTCCTCCATGCCTTCATGTAAACATTTCTGCTAAGGAGTGATGAAACTGGAGCCTGGACGCCAAACCTGTAACATATATTTGCAGCAACAATAAAACAATTGAACGTGAGTTGACTGACTGAAATGGCGTTATAGGGTTACAGATGCTATCAGGAGTTTGTAAGGAATTACAAAAAAGTCTCCCTTTTAGATATATGCCTGATTGAAATACACACTTTAAGATGAGTTTTATAGCATCTAAATAGGTTATCTATAAATGCTATTCCTTAGCCTTCCTGTTGGGTTGGACAGGGCTGGACTGGCCTGGATACTCAACTTCAGGAACAAGACAATTAAAACTAGAGCAAATTTATATTATTCAGACACGTCTTAGAGCACCGGGCTGTAAGTAGCCATATATAGCCGGCTACAAAACTACAATACTAAGTTTTCCAAAATTTGCTTAATGTCACACATCAAAAGCTACTGCTAAGCAATTAGCAAGAGATACATTACCTCGTGGCTTTGCATCCTGTAAGTTGTTGAAAAAAGAAGTTGTAAATCAGTGCAGAGTTCTGAGGAAGGCCTGAGCTGCATCACAACAAACCCACTCACGTCTTGTGGTGCGTTCCAGTTGTAGTCAGAAGTAGGAATTTTGAGTTCCGAGTAGGAAACTGCAACTGGAACGTTCTCCGAAGTCTGAATTTCCTACTGGGAACTCGGTGAAACCTCGCCCTGAGTTGACCACCACAGGTGTGAACAGTTATTTAGCTCCTGTTATAATCCATTTATTGTCACTTCTGACTGGGGTGTGTGGCTCTAGATCAGCTGTATACATAGTATTGTTAGACTTATATTTACAAAAATGCTGCCATAGTGATAATCACATTCTTCATGTGATATTTGTGAACAACAACACAGGGCGTGCTAACAACAGCTAACAATAGCCTGGTAGATCGGCATGTTTTCCGACTTTGTAACTGGAACGCTGATAAGTCGGAGATGATGTCACTCCCAGTTCAGAGGTTACTGGAATGCAGCATTATGACAGTCGCTGTGCGTGCTCATGGGTAGAGTCTTTACGTTGCCGGTGATAGATTCTCCTCACAGCACCTTGAATCATGGTCCACTCAGGCTACTCCTCCATTACAGTCTGTGTCACTCCAGACATGTTTTTGTGACTGTGCTGACCTCTGAACTGAAGACTTTCTTTACGGCTGCTGTGCATGCGCAGTACTACCGGCTACTCAACGACTTTCTTCTTCCAGTTTTGTGCAAAATGGATGAATATCTATGGGATGAAGATGTTGTGGAGGAGAACTTTGAACATGATGGGTGTCCTTACAGTTTGGAGCCAGAGTTTACAGATGAGGAGCTCATCGAAAGAAAGACGCAGAGACAAAGAGAAGAACAGCTGACCAGGGTGCAGTCTGCAGTTCAGAGGTCAGCACAGTCACAAAAACATGTCTGGAGTGACACAGACTGTAATGGAGGAGTAGCGTGAGTGGACCATGATGAAATATTGGTGAAACTAATGAGTTTTTGGATGATTAATACAGTTTTAGGAGCGGCGCTATACATGCCCCGTGTGCTACCATTATACGGATGTCCGCCGCTCGATTTTGGATCTAAATATCTCCTGAAGCACTGTTTGGATCAGGAAAGCCTTCTGGGTGAGTATATTGTTCTACTTCATTCTATAAACAATGTAAAAGCTGCAGAAACCAAACTTATCCTTAAAGTAATTAACGGAAATGTCTCATAACAAATGTTATGAACATGTGAACTTTTATATTGTTATTTCATTTATTTAGAGGAGGCTCTGCACTCGAGACACTAACACATATGGCTCTTTTCCATTAGCCCTCCTCTACTCAGCGCAGTTCTACCAGACTATGCTCTACTCTCCTTGTTCTGTTTTTCCATTAGCCCCAGTTGGGGGTCACTGCGATTACGTCATTTTGAGCACAACACAACAATCTGTGGCTTTTTGTCACAAACTGAGTAAAAAAGAAAAGCATAAGAAGGCTGCAGGTGGTAAGAAGAAATACCCTTAAGAAGCACAGGAGAGTTTTGGAAGCTATACAACAGAATGAAGCCGAGGACGAGAGCAATCCAGCTGCAAAGAAAAGACGGATGAGGGTAAGCTAATGGCAGCTACTGCTAGCATGCTAGGTCGTCATGCTCATGACTCATTAACAAAGACACTCTGACCAATCAGAAGCAAGCAGACGGTCGACGTCACATTTTAGTATTGATTCAGCTCGCTTAGAACCAGAGCAGAGTAGGTACTAAAAAGTGGCTAGTTGTAGAAGAGACGGGGCCATTGGAAATGCAACACAAACCGGGTAGAGCCGAGTCGAGTAGACTAGTGTGACGTGAAGCCGTGGCTAGGTTAGGGGTCGACAGCGCCACCCAGAAGATCTCCACCTCTGGGAACCAACTAATGAATTTACCACAGGTCCGTATATCACTGACAGAGACGGTAGTTTCAAACAGAGTACTCGAGATTTATTTTAATTACAAAAGTTTAAAATTGTTCTTTTTAAAACCATCATAACTGCAAAAGAAAATCCCTCAAACCAAACAATAATTAGGAAATTAACCCCACAAAAATAAACAACTTAGCTCAGGAAAGGAACCAAAAAAACACAATCAGATGGAATGCAAAAAAAAAACCAACCCAGAATTGAGCACACTTGACAAATAAGGAAAAGAAAACAAAAAGCAATACTTGAAATTTTAGGATAATCAAATAAACACACACATGCAAACAAGGAAAAAACAAACAAAATCAATAATGGCAATGCCCAATAATCAAATAATCACACACATGCAAATCATGAAACAACAACCCAAATAATGCAATACAGAAATAACCTAATCACACAAGAAACAGTTACCCCAAAAGAAAGAAAAAAGGAATTAATCAAAGAAAAAGCCCCAAAATACCCCAAATACAAATAAATCCCTCCCAAAGCAAACCTAGAGAAAGAAATTGTCTTAAAAGGTGAACTTAAAAGTCCGACTTAGCTTCAACCTTCAAGTATGGATAACGGCAAGCCTGGGCCTCCCTACAGCGATGAGCAGTCAAGCGCGCAGCAGTGAAGCCTCCCGATATAACGGAGTATAGTCAATGGACGATCAGAATCACAGCTACCAGTTAGTTTCTGCTCCTCCGCACGAGGCGTTTTCTCACACTCCTGGTTAGGTATCAGCTCAAATAATCGGGAACAACGAAGGCAGAAAGTTAGGAACACGGAGCCAGAACAACAGCGCTGGTGATGGATCCAGCCAGCAGGAGAGCCGGTTAAAAGGCTCGCCGTTTTGGTGAACTAAATGCAAAACGGAAAATTAAGTGAACAAGCAGCAGGGGAACCAAGGCACATCTGAAGGCAGACAAACATACGCACCTCCAAGATACAAGGTGGGATTTCGAGGAGCCTCCTCTTGAAGCAACCCGCTCCCCGAAACGGCAGCAGCAGCCCAGCCCCAAGACGCACTAAAACAGCGATTAAGAGTCACCATTACACCCAGAGCGCGCAGTGTTTAACAGGAAGACAGACAAGGCACTTACAGGGTGGGCCATAAAGATGTACCCATCGGTTTTTCTGCACTATCCAAAAATGCTTGCAGACAAACATAACAAACATTGAACACAGTTTTTATACTTTATTCTCTGTCACCAAAATGATTTACATCTCAATATGGCCACCCTTTGCCTTTATCATAGCCTGGAGACGACCTGGCACTGCCTGGCATGAGCGCCGCACTGTCTCTGCATCAAGTTTTGACCATGACTTCATCAGAGCTGTCTTCAAAGCGGTGACACTGCTGTAAGATACTCTTGAGACCTCCCTCTCCAGGATAGACCAGATCGCAAAGTCCACTGGATTGATGTCTGGACTTGACGGAGGCTTCATGTTCTTGTCCCAGAAGCCAGGAAAGTGCTGCTTGCACCAGGCCTGTGTGACATTGGATGTGAGAGCTGGTGCACCATCTTGTGTGAAGACATACTGGTTTCCAAACGCATTGGTACACCAAGGCAACACTTTTTCTTCAAGCATTTGAAGGTACACCTGTTCACTTTCACACCCTCCTGAATGAAGACCAAAGGAGATTTTGAGCCATCAGATGCAACAGCAGCCCACACCATGACTCCAGCTGGCTTCTGACGACGAAAATGAGTTCTGCAGCCTTCGGGTAGGTGCTGTGCACTATGTGCATAAACCCTGTCATTCTGGGAATTGACCACTGCCTGAACGGTGAAGATCTTCTCATCAGACCAAACCAGGACTTTGTCTGCGGCACTCTGGATCTCCTGCAGCATCATTTTCCCCCTGTCAAGCCGTTTTTTCTTAGAAGTGGCTGGAATCAGTTGTCTGTGTTGCATTTTTAGTGCTTTCAGTCCGAGATCCTGTTTGACGATTCTTCTCTGTGAAGTTCTTGAGATTTTCACTTCCTTTGCTGTTGCCCTCATGCTCCTGCGAGGATTCCTTTGGATTCTCTTCCTCACCATCTCAACAACCCTTTTGGTCCGGACTGAATGTTTTCTTCCAGGGATTGGCTTGCTGGTGGTCTTGCCAGTCTCCTTGTATCGTTTCATGACAATGTAGACAGTCTTGCGACAAACATTCACCTTTTTCATGATTTGCATTGTTGTCAGTCCAGCCTCCTAGACGGCCACAATCTGGTCGCGCTTACTCTTCGATGCCATACTCGACAATCATTAGGAGTAAACAAATGAACTCAGGTACATCAAAAGCTATGCCTTTTAAGAGAAACTATCCAAAATTTTAAGTTTCGAGGACAAAAGCGAAGCAAATGAAATAGAGATATATGATGAGTAAATCTTTCTGGCCCACCCTGTACCTGGATGGAAGACGTTAACTAGTGCCGACTGGATTACCACTCCTGAAGCAGCGCCGATTCAGCTCCCAGCTGCGCTGCGAACAGGCGTAGAGGGGGTAAGCGAAACACCCAAAACGCACACACAAGAGCAACAAAACCAGATAAAACGTATTACCTGGCCAAGAACGACAAGATCTCACAAGGATCTTTGGTTGAGTCCACCGGCTTCAGTAGAGGCAGCAGCCACACATGCCACACTGCATGAGAACAGGAAAAGGGGGGGAGGCAATTAGCACACCTGTACTTATGGGTTCAGGTGTGCCAGGCCCATGCTTGCCACTGTGGCACACCTCCCACAGTGCCCACAGTGGCCGGAGGGAAAACAACCTCCCTTCCTGTCACACCAGGGCTAAGGCGTGCTCGGGATAAAGGGCCATACATCAAATGATCAACCCTAGGTTTGTAAATGATGCATTTTCACTGACCATCTACACAAAAATACCACAACATAGCTCTGTCATCATTACACCTTTAGACATTAACTTTAGAGAAATCTGTGTGAAACAGACTCTAAATGTGACCTGAAATCATGCTTTAGAAATAAAAGTGTTTATTCAGCCAAACACCTTAAACACAGAGATGAATGAGTCTCAGGGTCAGCAGTCTGGGTAAATTAAGGATGATCTTCTCTTGTTTTCTTCAGAGAAAGAAGCCTCTGTGAGGAGAAGGGGACTTCAACATGGCATTTCTCAAACACCGACACAAAGAAAACCTGCTCATGTGGTTAAATGTTTATAATTACAGAATTTCCAGTAAACTCAGGCTTATCAAGAAGGAGAGCTCAGAGAAGAGGAATGTCAAAATGAAAGTGAAGAGGTCTGATAAGGACACAATACTCTCCCTGTTCATGTCAGGCTGCAGCCATTTTGGCCTCAGAGCTCCTTCCAGACCATTCTCTGGAAATCTCAGTAGATCAGACAGATCAGCCTGTTTGGCACTCAAAGTCCCTTTGATAACCTTTGCTCTACCTCTGAAGCTCCGGTTGAACCTCAGCAGGTCGTCTTGACTGTGTCAGATCTGCTGGTGATTAATGGCTTATTGAAAGTAAAAATCATGAACTGATCACCTCATTAGCAGTCATGTTATGTCTTAGCAAACACCAGATGGGTGTGATGGCCACAGCCTCACATTGGTAATATTCACCCTCACCTCACCAGTTGCTCACCTTAATGTTCACCCCACATCAGCTGCTCACCTCATAAGTTTGACATATATTTTGCAGTAAAAAGAACACATCTACACATTATTTTGATTCAGTCTTAGTTTATTAGTTGCTTTGGGTCTTACACTGTTTAGATTTAGTGCGCACAGTTTATTCATTGTAAGATTTAAATCAATTTTTCTGTTAATTCTGGTCTCCCTGTCTTTGAGTTACCTGGATGTTGGGGGAGGGGAGCTTCCTGGTCCAGAGGCAAAAGGCGTGGCCAAGGGCTGGAGCAACATTTATGCTGGAGCAAACTCATGGGGAAGGACCAAGTCTGCTGACATCATGGGGGGGATTTGGGTTTAGTTACTTTGATTTGTGTTTAGTTTAATGTGGCAGCCATTTTGTTTACCCCTTTGTGTCCTATGGTTTGGCCAAACCCCTATATAAGTGCTCCCTTTGTCTCATTTTGTCAGGTCTGTTTGTTAAGTTGACACTCACTGTTTGTTTAGTTTATTTAGTGTTATATTAAGTTGACCTCTTTTTTAGGCCTAATTCTTAATACTTTTGGTTTGTAATTTTGAACAACTTTCTTTGGGTAAAATAAAAACCCCACTTTTCTTTAAATTAATCCTGTGTTGTGAGCCTTTACTGCTTGGTCCCTGACAGGGGGCGAAACATAAACAGTTTTTTAAAACTTTGGCCATGAAAAAGAATTCCTAGTACATGACTGTTTTGGTGTAACAGGCAGGAAAACCTGCTGGTGGACAGAGTTTGGTCATATTTCACCAAATAAGGATAATGACCATGTGTCAGGTCAGATTCTTGATAAAGAAACATGACCTAACTATTTGTTCACCACGATGTTGACCAAAAAAAAAACAAAGTGCTAACATATGACCATTTTTTGTGGCGGTTTGGGGTTCTGAAAAAAAAAAAAAGCTCAATAGTGACTTTTTGGGACCTTTTCAGGCAGGGGAACATGCTACTGCACACAGTATTGTCATATCCGACCTAAGGAAGGACTTATGAGCCTTTTTCTTTGGGATCAGATTTCAAAATCGACATGCTAACATATCAATCAATCAATCTTTATTTGTATAGCGCCAATTCATAACAAGTGTTATCTCAAGACACTTTACAATAGAGCATAAAGCTCTTCATTTTATGGATACACATATATGCATAGATACATATATACATATAAAATACACATATACATATATATACAAATATATACATCCAACACCCAACATGAATCCATATAGCCAATCATGGATCCCTCCATCATGGCGGCAAGAAAAAACCTTCTGTTAAGCAGCAGGAAATCTTGAATGTGGATCCCAGTCTCATGATGAACAGCAAATCCACACGATGCTGTGATGGGTGTGAGGGCAAAGGAAGGGAAGTAAGAGGAGACAAGTGGACGGCGAAGAACTAAAGTTAGGGACAGGTCCATGTATCATCGGCCTGTCGTCTGATTTATTAGAGGGTAGCCTCTTGAGATGCTACATCTCATTTCTGGAGGGTCCTCATGTCTGAATGGTTGTGGTGATCATTTTCTAGAAGTATAATCTTAGATATTCAAACTGAAAATAAGAACTTATGGTAGTGACGAACTCATGGGTGCCCAGACCACAAGTGCATCCCAACCATATTTGTCTCCGTTAAGTATAAATGTGTTAAAGGCCTCTTGAGATGTGACATCCCATTTTCAAGAGGGACTTCATGACTATGTGGTAATAAGAAATAGATACTGTAGGTGTAACGATCATGGATATGGAGATCATGCTAATAACTACATGAACAGCTATAATGATAATGAGAATGGAGTGTTCCTAATAAAATGGCCAACTATGTGTGTCATGTTTATAGCTGTAGTTTTGAGGCTTCATGACTCCACAGCAGCAGGCAGTCTCCACCAAGGATCCCAGGCCACCTACAAGACAAGAGCCAGAGACATATGATGATTATTTATGAGCGGGTAGAGGGTTCTGAAAAACAATATGCTGGAAAGTGATTTTTTGGGACAGTTTTAGGCAGGGGAACATGCTGCTGCAGATGGTTTTGTCATATTTGCCCTCAAAAACGGTCTCATGAGCCATTTTTCTTGGGTACCGATTTCAAAATCGACATGCTAATATACAACCTTCTTCTTTTCGGCTGATTGAGGCTCCAAAAAAAAAAAAAAAGCTCAAAAGTGACTCTTTGGGACCTTTTCAGGCAGGGGAACAGGCTGTTGCAGACAGATTGTTCATATTTGCCCTGAAAACTAGTGGTGGTGAGATGAAGCCTCATGAGGCATTGAACCACCTGAGCCAATTGGTTCTGGAAAGGGTTCATCTCTTGAAGCTTCATGTGCACATGAAACCACCTACTGGCCAGGTGTAAAATCACAGGCAGCTTTACCTTAACCATATAATGTGTGATGCATTGTCTGTTGTGGCTCTTGGGGATGACTATGAAAAGTAATTTCTCAACATAATTTAACATGTGTGTAATATTTTTTTTAATGTACTATGTGTTTAATGTATGTGTTTTCTTGATTTTCATTGTCAATTGCATGTGATTTTTATTTTTTTTTAAGGAGGACCGAGAACTGAGTTTGTTGGATTGTATTTTTGTGCTTTTTCAGATTTTGAAATGACAAAGAACTTTGAATATTTTGAATTTTGGATCTGAATACTCTTCGGGCGTCTCTGGGTTTGATGAACTGCTTTGCGACATTCTGAATTTTTCTCTTCTGAGAACAAACTTGAAGACTTGCTTTGATGAACTTTATACTTTATGAAAATTTTGGACTTCATTGCTTAGCTTGTTGGGACTCTTTACATTTGAATGAAACGGAAATGTTTTTTCTTTCTAAGATAAACTTAACTTTTCTGTAGGGTGGTTTAATTGAGCAATAGGCAGGCCTAACCCGAAGAATTATGTTTTTCTTAACAACAGATCTAGTCATCTGTCTGGTGCCCAAATAATATCAATTTCACAATTCTGGCACTTACCAGCACTACAGTAGTGGCATAGCATGATATGGCAGGTTGTGTAAAGTTTGTCTGTCACTTCAGGAGAGTGTCATGTGCTTAAGCAGAGGACAGTGAAAGTGCTTGTGGAACTAAGAAGAGGGCACTTAATATGCTTGTGTAACTTGCACAATGATGTACAGAACAGGGGAGGTTTTATTCATTTTGATTTAGAAATAGCAGTTTTTCAACAGTTTTTGGTTTTAAACGATTCCCCTTTTTTTTGGACACGACCTAATGTGTCTGAATTATTGTTCAATGTTATTCACTTACCTTATTCGGGTTAATCAAATCAAAATGTTCCCACAGGGGAAATCCTCCTCCTCCTACCTGGCTTCATCTTCTCACCTATCCTCTCCTCACTCTCCTAAATCACCAATCTATCTCTCCAACTCTCTTTCTAAACTCTCCAAACGATCTCCAAACTACATAAACGCCATCCAAACTCCTGTATCCAAACTTTATCCAAACTCTCAACTGACCGTAGCTCTCCTACAAACGCCTACATTTTGAATGGAGCCTGAGGGGTTTATATCGCTGTCAAAGCTCGTGGCATAATCTGAACCACTTCCTGAAGCAGTCACGTAGTACAGCCGGGCAGCGAGGTTTCGGACGTCGTCACCTTTGGCTCCTCCCCTTAATGAAGCAAGCCTTGACACTAGGGCTGTAGCGATACACTTATCTACCGATACGATACGATACACGATATTCAGCTCACGATATGATAATATCATGATATATCACGTTATCACAATATTGCGATATATTGTGATATTCTACATTAAACTAGGAAAAACCTAGAGACTGTGAATAAGTAACTTTTCCATTTTATTATTATTGAAGTAAGTCAAATGCAGCGTTACATACATACACTTAACACAGTGCATCAAGTCAATTAAACTAATGTTGCAAAGAAATTGTTCTTGTTTTCCTTTGAACAAATTTACTTATAATAAATTTTACTACGCTGTAATTGATCAGATTTCTTCACTGAGAGTCTATTAATCTGCCTGCTATAATCTTGACATAAAGGTCAGCTTACATTTCTATTCTCATTTTTGTGTTTTATTCCAAAATACTTGTCCATTAAATACACAACGATACATGAATATTTTCTCAAAAAAATTTAAAAGAATTTAATCATGCTTTACACATGTTTCCAGATTGACCACTCAAAAATCTCTTAAAATATATTCACTTTCTCAGATAAAAAGTACATTCAAAATGAAAAGGAGCTACATAACATTCCTGGAACCATATCCTACCACTACCTCAACATCAAGAACGATGCTTAACAGACTGGCAGCCCAAAACCAGCTTAAAGCCCGCTCCAGATGTAGGCGAACAACTGGAGATTTTTTTTAAAGACCCAGTAAAGCAAATTCAGCCATTTTCTTCTAAACACATTAAATAGGTTGTAAATGTATTTATTTAAAACATGTGAAAGCCAATCAACCATTCAGAGCTTGATTGTGGAGCTAGGCTTCACAAACTGTTTTTTTGCCTTTCTGTCAACAGGATTGAACGGCGTGTCAGAAATCAGGGGGCCGCGTTACGTAACGCGGCCCTCCATTACCATAATCCCGCCCCTGCTGCTTCAGCAGTATAAATACAGTCAGCGTACCACTCGCTCTTTCTCTCTTATGAAGTTTGTAGCTAGCTAGCTAGCAGTCAACCAGTCAGCTAGCCAGTCATTTCTCCTCCAATTCGCTCCTGCATCCTTGCAGTGCCCACTTTACCCCCGACAGTTAGAAAAGCTATCACATGGTAAAGTCTGGATTTATGAAGAGTCCATTAACTGGGCTTAAACCTCTCCGTCCAGCCGACCGTGCGCGCCATCACGGCCCTGGCGTCATGTACACACCGCCAACCGTGTACGCTATCACGGCCCCGGCATTATACACACCGCGGACCCCCTCCATCCCGCCGACCGTGTGCGCCATCATGGCCCCGGCGTTATGTACACACCGCGGACCCTCTCCATCCCGCTGACCGTGTGCGCCATCACATCCCCGGCGTCATGTACACACCGCGGACCCTCTCCATCCCGCCGACCGTGTGCGCCATCACGGCCCCGGCGTTATGTACACACCGCGGACCCTCTCCATCCCGCCGACCGTGTGCGCCATCACGTCCCCGGCGTCATGTACACACCGCGGACCCTCTCCATCCGCCCGACCGTGTGCGCCTTCACGTCCCCGGCGACATGTACACACCGCGGACCCTCTCCATCCCGCCGACCGTGTGCGCCATCACGTCCCCGGCGTTATGTACACACCGCGGAACCTCTCCATCCCGCCGACCGTGTGCGCCATCACGGCCCCGGCATCATGTACACACCCTCTCCATCCCGCCGACCGTGTGCGCCATCACGTCCCCGGCGTTATGTACACACCGCGGACCCTCTCCATCCCGCCGACCGTGTGCGCCATCACGTCCCCGGCGTCATGTACACACCGCGGACCACCCAGACAGGTAAGTGTCCAGAATAACCAGGACAGGAGGCGGACAGCTCACAAGATTACAAAAGTTTATTTCAATATAAAAGGATAAACCACACAATAGTACTGAGTCTAAGACAATAAGCGGGCTAGGGCTACACAGTAGTCATTATGTTTGTGCAAAATGTGCAGGGGTAAAGTGCAAGTGTGCGTTCTGGGAAAGATAGCAGCCTATAAACAGGGGAGGGGGTAGGACAAAATGGTAAGTGGGACCCAACACGCTAACAATCTCCCATAAGGTCCATAGCTACTGCAACCATTTAAGAATCACTAATCATGTAGAGTTTATCACGGCACACGTTTAAGAATCACTCAACACTCAAATATCACGCCAAAGGGGTCACCAAATCTAAGGTCCACCACTCCCAATCAGTTATAATTCCAGACTTGCCCAATGCCCATTAAATATTGCACTTAGCCCGCTTATAATAAATACCCAAAAGGAATTAAAATAAACAAAAAAACAATTAAACAAAAAGGCCGTAAAACTAACTCGTTGAGTGGAGAAAACAACAGCGACAGTCACAGCACGTGCAGACAGTCCTATAAAACAATCAGATGGTTAAGGCATGTTCGGCATATTAAAGATCAATTTCTGCTGCCAACATAGTTAACCTACATGCCGTACCTTTAAGTCGTTTATTCGACACTCAGACCGCAGTGTGCACCGGGTCACAATAACTGCCACTAAAGAGAAGCACAACATACATGTAAATATCACAATTGAATAAATAATCTCCTCCATAAACATACATTCATCATCACATGACTTACAATCAAAATCTCTGCTCACGACGCTCTGTACGCAGATGGCTGAGTGATATAGTCATGCCTATACGGCACCCACCCTTCTTTACTTTACTTCTGAATTCTGAAAATAAAATACATTTACTACACATCTGTGCTGCATTCACATATTCATGTTTTGTCGGTGAAACCGCAGTAATGCATCGAGTCAATTGTTTGGCGTGCTTCATGCAGCCGCCTGTATCGCCTTGTCTGTGTACCGACAACGAGAGGGAGGGAGCACTGCTTCTGCTCAACTTTTCAAAGTCACACCCACGTTACCACGAACTGCCGCTTGTCTGAGTTCTAAGAATAAAATACATTTACTAAACATTAGCATAAATGCTGCAGTCACATACTCGAGTTTTGTCGGTGGAAACGTCTACATACCGAGTCAATTGTTTGGCGTGCTTCATGCAGCTGCCTGTCTTCTTCGTCTGTGTACCGGTAGTGAGCGAGAGAGAGAGAGCGCTGCTTCCGCTATACCTTTAAAGACTCCCCGGGGTCCTAAAACCCTCCCCGTTACAATAAGAAACATAAATAAGGAATAAAAGGTAAATGTAAATAGAAATAAAATATAATAAAGTAAAATTATTTTAGTGATGCCATCAAACTTAAAGCAGCACTACGGAAGATCCCCGCTTGACCGGAACGAGAACTCAACTACCCATGAGCCCTAGCGCGCACATACTGTCGTAAGGATACAGATCTGCCGGTTGCGTGCATTTGTTTTGTAGGCGAATCACAGAAGCCAGGACTTCGCTCAAAAGTATTCTTCTGTCTTCAGCGGCTGTTTGCAGGATGGATAGCGACGAGGTAATGTATTTATTTTTGACTAAATGACGATGTTAAAAATCACTAAGTTCAACTTGGTTTTATTACCGTGAAGTCGCTCCCGTCCTGTTGAAGTGATAAAGAGAATAAAAGTAAAGACAACGACGAGCTGGTGATATCACACACTTGAAATAGGTCTAAACAAAACTACATACTGATACGTTCTCAAGAATACTGTAAACGGATGGTAAACAATCAACAAGTACTTACAAGTCCAGCAATAACAGGGCCAAGTCGGCATCGGTCGGACATCCCTCCTCGTCTTTTATTTCACGCCAGCGAGTGTGAAATAAACTGAACCGATGTTTATTCTGGTCCGAGCATTCAGCTTGTTTTTCTCTCGCTTTCTTTGTTTTGTATCCTCAAAATAACCTTTTCTTTTTCTTGCAATCTTTGCTGCCTCCGCCATGACTACAGCTCTGCATTTGGCTTTCGCCGACACTTCCGTGTTTAAGACGAATTGGGAATCGGGGGAAGTGCCGTATGCCGTAAAGCAGTCCAAACGTGTAGTTTTTTAGTGTGGCAGGGTTCCTACCATCCACCTCGAAGTTACATAGCGCCAGTGAAAGCGATACAGACCACTTCAGAGCACGAAAGAGGTGTCATTCAACTCATTGTAAAGTGGTGGACCATCACAATGAATATCTAAGGACTATGTTATGTTTGAAAAACTACATAGTGTTGGTTTAAATAAGAAGAAAGGAAAATAAATACACTAATAAAGAAAAAATACATAGAGACTGGTACAAATCAGCAGAGAAGGCCATCAAACAGAATATTCAGAAACAGAATAAAGATACATTAAATATCTTTGAAAAATCTCTTGTATATATTGGAGGATGTGATGCTTTGTTTAGTGTCAATTAGTGTGAGGGAATTTATGTAGACTTTTAACTCATGCAGGAAACTTCTAAAATTTGGTGGAGTTTTGGGATGTTTACATTTATGTATGTGGAATTTGCCATACAAAATGAATGTTTATAATAAAGGTGATGTCATTACTACTATGGAGTAAATACATTATCACACTTCTGCAGCCAGTTAAAATGTTTATCTTGATTTTACACACTATATATTGTTCAAGTTGAGATCAGAAATTGATAGATTGAATGGATCGTGGACAGTGACAGAACAAATGAACTAAGGTTTCTGGTTCCATATTCCAAAGACTGCATTTGATTTCAGTATCTAAAAATTTAGAAAAATATAAATGTTGTTGGATATATAGTGTGTAAAACTTTGATGTGAACCTCTTTAATTTGATTGGGAATACAATACTTATAAAACAATGTCCAGGCCTTCTCCCAGTTAGTGTCCATAAAGATGTTTTCCCAAAACGCTTTCCCTCGTGGAGTTATTTTTCTCTTTTCAAAAAAGTATTATGAATGTGTTTGCTGTTGCATTTTGGATCCATTATATCGAGTCCATTTATCATTAGAAGGGGATTTATTCTTAGCATTTCTTGATACTGATAATGGCTTCTCATCAAGAGAGAAAGGCTAGTAGGGTTTGCTTTAGTTACATCATTAATTTCTTTATAAGTAACGGGGAAGGACTTAAGCTGAAGGAAACATTTATAACTAAGCATTATACCATGAAATCAAAGAGGTCATATACTAAAATAATGTTTCTTTCAATCCATTTCTGCTTAAATATGGATTTTTTTCTTGATAGTAATATCTTCATTATTCCATATTATAGCTTTGTGTGGGGAAAAGTTGTGAGAATAGCACAATTTCCATGTAAGGAGTGCCTGTTGGTGAAATTTAGATGTTTTAAAGGTAACTTGGTGACATTAAAATTACAGGTGAGGTGAACAACTTGAGAAGGAAAGTGATCCCATTCGGTCCATTACATCAAACATCTTAGCAAATGAAGAGGAAAAGTTACAGCACAGCACAGGAGATGACAATTCACAGCACGACAGTGAGGATGACAATGTGGAAAACAATATGGAGGATGACAGTTACAGCAATCCTGATGACCCAATATGTGAGTTTCTCAGAATCACCAAGGCAGAAGTTCTGTTATTGTTACTAACCTTTGTTCTAAAGCACAATTTGACCATGTCTGCTCTCACAGATCTGCTCAAAATTATTAACCACATATTTGCCAGCATAGTGGTACCAGGCACTAAACATCTGTTTAAAAAGATTTTCTAACACTTGAGCACTGCTGCAGTACAACACTTTGTGTGCAAATTCTGCCAGTCGTATGTTGGAAATGACATAGACCCACCCAAGCTTCAAAAATGGTCTACTTGTAATCAGCCACACTGTTACAGATCTATAAAATACCAGCTGCTTCGTCCCATTGCCATTAGATGAACAGGTGAAATGTTTACTGGAAAAGAACAGAGACTGGTTAAACCACAGGTATTCAAAGTTAACAACCAGTGGAAACATAAACGATATATACTGTATGATGGAGATATGTATAAAGAGCTAACAAAACGTGAGGGACCACTAAACAGTAAACACAATCTTTCCTATGTTTTCAACTCTGATGGAAGCCCAGTATTCAAATCATCATCTTCATCTGTATGGACTATTCAAATTTTCATTAATGAAATGCCTTCCAGTCAAAGTTATAAAAATATGTTGTTAGCAGGACTGTGGTTTGGCAAAAATGAGCCAAAGATGGACATTTTCTTAGAAAGTTTTGTTCAAACTTCAAGACAGTCGTACACCGAGGGTGTTAACTGGAGAAAAGGTGTAACCCTCATCAAAACCAGGTTGATTGGATTATGTTGCTGTGTGGCTTTTTTATTGCTACTGATTTAATTGTATTAATACAGGGCTGTTCATTATGTTTCCACTGATGCAGGGTCATCACAGCTACAGTCAGATTCATTGAAGGCTTCAGATAAACTTTTTGATTTGAATTAAAATGCAGTGATTGAGAGTGAAAGGAAACGTTTCCCTCTGAAGCATCACCACATGCAGGTTGATTTGGTTTCTAGTCTAAACTCTGTGTTACTGGGATCTTCTCTATTATCTCAGATTTCAAGTGCAACATCTTTTTATTTCATACATTTGAGAACATGAAAATTGTTCTTGATTTGGGTCATAGCTTGACATTCACACATGCCAGACCTGTTCAAACCTGGTTTAGAATATGTGCTTTAGTTGATATTGCAGAAGGTGAAGAGTTTTATGCTTCAAGTAAGATGTACTGATGTTATCTAATCCTGCAGCCATCAAATCAATTTGCCTAAATGTGTTTAACCTTGTCTTTTGTCTTGATTGGTAACAGGCATAAATATTTCTTTCTTCATCAATTATTTGGTCACCTAAAGACTTTGACACCATCTGCTGCTCTTAATCCAGCACAGCTAAAAAAATGTTAAGGGGGGCACAGCTTTGGAGGAAACAAACCAAAGAAGCCAAACTACAGTAAAAAAACTAAAGACAAAACACAATCACAACACAACCTACTTTAACAATGCTCTATTTGAACAGAAATCCCCCTCCTCTCCTTCTGAGCTGTAAACTCCTCAGTGACCCTCTGACTGAAGTCCATCATCTCCGTCTCCAGTCTCTCTTCCTCTGACAGCATGTCCAGAGCTCTCAGCCTGTCCTGGTTCAGGAGTTTCTCAGGAAAGTTTTGATCCTCTTTAAGTTTGAGTAACAGCTCAGCTTCTGCAGTGGTCCTGGTGTGGAGATGAGGATCTTTAGCAGAGCGACAGTCTGTGAAAACACCTCTAAAGATTATTTTCATCAACAGCTGGATCAGGTCCACAGCACCACAGCAGGCCTGAACTCCTCCTCTCTGTAGATTCAGACTGAGCTCTGTCTTCAGCTGATTCTGTTCAGCGTTGGGTCGATCTTCAAAAACCTTCAGAAACATGGCGTGGTGCTGTGTGACCCTGTGACCCTGCAGCAAAGAGGCTCTGATGAGAAGGTCAGTGAAGGAGAATGGTTCCCTCAGTGTGGTGTAGAGCTACAGAAGAAGACTAAACTAATATATCAAAAGTTAACATCAGTGTTTACTGACAAAAACAATAAAACAGCCAAAGTTTAACCTGCTCCCAGAAAATAAAATGAAGTTCATGTATTAACTTAGGTTCAGGAGCAGGACCACACCACAAACCACACCTCCAATCAGCTGACAAGCCTCCTGATACTCAGCCACACCTCATCGCTCAGTTTGTCAGTGACTCTTCAACCCACCCTCCCACCCTTCATTTTCAATAACGTTTTTTCTTTCTCCACTCAGCTCCTCGCTCACCTTATCCTAGGTGGGGTTAAGATCAGCTCGGGCAGAACACGATGAGACAGAACTCCAACACGCTGAGTCTCACTCTGCCTGGCTTAAAGAAGAAGACATACTTTATCAATCCCTCCAGGGGAAATTCAATTCTTTACACTCTGTTGTTGAACATGCTTTTACATACAAAGGGTGAAATATACACGCACAAACACAATCAAGTCCTATGATCATGAGATGTCAGAGTGACGGGATGCTGCTCCTGAAGAAGCACCTCCAAACAGTTTGGGGTTCAGTGCCTTGCTCAAGGGCACTTCGACAGTACTCAGGAAGTCTGACAGCACCTCTCCAGCTACCAAACCAACTTCCAAACATGGATTGGTCGGGATTGAACCAGTCACTCTTCGGTCCCCTGACCAATTCCTTATGGAGTGAGCTACTGCCGCCCCGAGACGTCCCTCCCTGACGGTTCATCTCTCAACAAATCTCATGTCACATGTTCATCACTGTCATTCCTCATAGTCCTAAATCTTCAGTAAACCCTCAAAAGCATACGTTGTTATGTGGTCCTTGCAAGTGAAGCTGTGATTTTTGTCTCTTTAACCATTTAAAGGGCCCATATTATGCAAAAACCACTTTATTAAGTCTTTTGGTGAAATTTTGAGGTCTGTGGCTTTCCCCCCAGCCCAAAAAATGTAATATTTAGTGACAAATCCTGTGCTGCGTGGTGCTGGTGAATGTAAAATCCTGCCCCCTAATGAGGCATTCTTTCATTTGAGTTGTCACAGTGGAATTTTTTGATTGGTCCACCGGGGCAGACACCCCCACCCTCTCCCCGCCCACTCCTCTCTCCCTGCTGGTGAGATCCATGGATGTATTATGAGAACTGGATACCAGACCGCCCCTCGGCGGCACGCCGAATTTTTCCCAGTGGCCACTCGTGGTATTGCAACGAAAAATCCCCATTGGGCCCAAAAAGCATTTTTCCCATAGGCGGCAATAGTAAAAGAGACGGCTGCAAAACTGCTGACAGGACATCTCCAGCCATAAACACGGTCAATAACTGATCTTTGTATTTTATATTTTTAAGACTTGGACTTTTGATCGGTCAAAAAGTGTTCAAAAGGCCAGAAAAGCCAGAGGAAAGTCGCTATCTCTCTGGTGACGTCACAGCTGCACACACGCACTCTCAAAGCGCGGTCATGCTGTGTCTCGGGAGCGAGGACGCCAGCTAACTTTCTTAAGGCTGTATGGAGCAAAATTGTTCTGAAAGTTGGGAAAACGACTAAACGGTGAGTTCCTCTTTGACACAGAGTGACTTAACACATGTATTCTCTCAGAGTTAACTATCACTCACTTGATATTTGTGGTTTGTAAACGTATTTAGACTTTATATTTCAATTAAATCCACGTCCACGTATCTTGACTGTACTTACATTAGACTGCTGTGTATTGGATAATATACAATGAAATAAAGAATAATAATAAGTAAGATACATTTTACTAACACGATGGTCCTACATTCCAAGTATATTCAGTTTAAATAAAGTTTAAAAAATGTGCCTTAATAACTGTAGCTAATGTGCAGAATATGTGTCAGGGGATCACAGAGTTGTGTTTGGTAGATGGATCTTTATTCAGAATATATGTAAAAGTATTAATTGTTTTATGAATAATACATTCAGATAATGTAAGTTTTAGACTGTAAAAATATTAATAAAAGAGAGACTTTATAAAACGAGAAACTTTACTTGAATAAATTGATAAAGTACAATAAAGATCAATAACAACACAATTGTCATGTTCCAGTTGATTAAATAAGATTTTTAATTTTTAATTTAAGATTTTTCTCTCAGCAGAGATTGGAGGTAAAGAAGCATCACTCCAGGGAAAAGAGTGAAGATGGCTGAATGTGTCCTGCAGCTGTGGAGGATGGTTTAATAAACAAGTTTCATTAATGACAGTATGGTGGTCATTCTGATTTATCTAATGTATTTGTCATATTTTATGTATCACTCATGTATTACACCATTAACTCTATTCAAACAAGATAATCTTAATAAAATACAAACTTTTTTGGCCTACCTAGAACATTGGCATTTTTTTCTGAGAATAATTCATTAATAATTAACGTGAATAACATTTTTTAAGTAAGACTCAAAAACATTTTTTAAACATTTCATTATATTGTGTTTTTATTTTGATTTCTTACATTTTTTATGCCATTCATATTTTATAGAAAATAAAATATAACAAATATAACCCTTACCCCATAACATTATATATAAAATATAACTGTTTCAGATAACATTATATCTTAAAAATTTAAGGCTGGGAACAAACATGGAACAGGCTTTCATATTTAACATGAGTATTAAAAGTGAACATCTTAACTGAAGTTATTGTTAGAAATGGACAAATCAAACCAAACTAACCATTTATGTGAGTGTGTGTGACTTAGAGGTCTTGGATAATTTACTCCTAATGTTATTAATGATAATTATGTATTTGTTTATTTCATAACCTATATTTTAGTTCACATTAGTTCACTTTTAGTTCAGTAGTTCCATCACACTGTTCACTCCCAACGCTGTCTGTGTTTGAATAAAGTACATTTTTTAGAACTTTTATTACAAATGTAGTATTTTGATTTGTTCAGATAAAATATGAGTGATATTCCTGAAACATCACTATCATTGACAGTTTTACTGACATACACTGTTGTCTACATATTTTTCTGAGTGTTTCATGACAGTGACACCATTTTGAATCCCAGACAGAAAATAGACACCAGGACAATATGGCCTAATAATAAATACATAACTAAATACATAAATATAATCATGACCCACATACAGTATTCATTAGAACAAGCAATTAGTTTATTCATGAAATTAAAAGAAAAACCTCTTGTGTACCAATTTGATTCTTCTCATAAAAGTTTAATTAAAATGATAAATCTTCATATTGTTTTTTACTTTTACTGCTTAAAATCTTTTTCCACATCTTCCTAATTAACCACAGATATATAGTTTTTCAATATTTTTTCTGTATTTAATGTTTTTTTTTTTTTGCCATAAGCTCTCTGATGATCAAGAAAACACAGAAAAAGCCAGTTTGACCTCTGATGACTTGAACTTTGCCTCCAGGGTTAACAAAGTAGATAAAACCTATAAAAGAAACAGAACATTATTAGAGAAAGCCAGTTTTCAATCTGGGTCTCAGCCGGATCCATCCATGGTTCATCTAAAGACTATCAGATTGCCTATCAGCAAAATAAAAAGAGAAAATGAATGGGTAGCACAGGGACTTTATGCATTAAGAACAGTATGACACTTACAGCGAAAGCCTCATTAATATGTCCATGAAGAAAGGTAATACCTTTGAATCAGCAGTGAAACTTGATCTGATAAGCAGTCATCTCTCAAATATGGGATTAATAAAATGAACAAAGTACTCTGATTTATCTGGATGATGGACAGCTAAAGTCCACGACAGTTTTTCAGTTGTTTAATCTCATGATTTTAGAATACAGACAGCTATAGAAAGTCATTAAATAAAAGTTAACTCGTCTTAAACACTTATTATAAAGACTTATTACGTATAATGTCATTATATTACATAGTCGGATCATGTGCCCTAAAACTCATTATTTGAGTTTGTACACCTCTCATACTGTAAATTTCATCCGCATGTAGATTTTTATCGTGGGTCAGCGTCACTTCATTAGACCACGCTTCGCTCGTTCCCATTGACGTGAAGCATTATGGGAGATGACTTTACTGCGCCTGCTCTATGGGCCCAATGATCAGGAAGTAAACCAGGAAGCCAGAAACTTTTTTGGCGTATGCGCTGGGTGAGCAACTCCCATAGAAATGAACGGGCGCCATGTTTCCGTCCGGCATCCAGTTAAAATAATACATCCATGGTGAGATCACTATGTGTAGAGCAGCCATGATGGATTTACCGGCAGTGAGACATCGGACTTCAGCATGAGTTACTGCTGCAGTGTTGTGGGCTGTAACAAGCCACAAACTTCCTTACACAAGCTGCCTGACTCTGAAGATTTAAAAACTAAGTGGCTGGAGTTCATATATGATGGAAAAGTGCCAGAAAAACAAAGAAAAAATGTGCATGTTTGTGCCAGTCACTTCACGGCTGATAGCTTCGCAAACTTTGGACAGTACACAAAGGGGCTCGCAAATAGACTGGTCCTTAACCCAGGATCAGTGCCAACCATCCACCAGCAAACCTCGGACCCTGGAAATGTGAGTATGCCAAATGCTGTGTGCTGTTATTTTGCTAATTGCTACGAGCTGCTAACAGCAGAGGGAAGAGGAGCAGATGTAAGAGCTATTCCTGTGTTAGCGTCAGGAGGCTAAGCTTAGCTGCGGTTAGCCTGTTGTTTTAGCCTGTAATGTTACAATAAACGAGCTTTGCTGTTTTCTAACCATATTGTGTCTTTTCTAGGCCATAATATTAGTCTGTTGTCTATTACTTTGCTGCTGTGAGATGTACCGCTGTGTGAGTAGAGGCCTGCTACTCTCTCTGAGGCATTGTAATTAATAAATTATCTCATAAAGTATCAAAACTCATTCCTTGTCTAAACTGAGGACATGGGAAACGACCAGTGAAGGCTGTGTCTCTCTGTGTTTTGCAGCACAGCATGTAAACATTGATAACAGGTGAAAGTATATTTCTACGCTAACGTCGGCTCAAAACAGTGTATGTGTAGATGTGATAACTGGCTTTATTGGCCACAGCATCGTCATCACCAACAGGTTTAATCAGATTTAGATGTATGAATATTCTCACAGTAGTAGAGGAGTATAACAGCGGGAGGATTATATTTACTCCTCATACACTCCTCATCTCCTCTCCCCTTGTCTTTGTGTTAGCTTCAGGAGGTTAAGCTTAGCTGCGGTTAGCCTGTTGTTTTAGCCTGTAATGTTTCTGTGTGTTTTGCAGCAGATCATGTAAATATTGATAACAACAGGGAAAGTATATTACTACGCTAACGTCGGTTCAGATCAGTGTATCTGCACATGTGATCACTGGGTTTTCTGGCCTCTGCCGTTATCACCAAACTAATTTAATCAGATTTCTGTGAGTTTAAACACTCAGAAATGCCCACAGAATGCTGTCATACGAGCTGTGTGACTGGGGATAAGTTACAATTACTAACAGGTCAGTGATTTACAAAAAACGGAGGGAGGCAAATAAGATGACTGATTCAATTATCCTCCCGTTTTATTTATTAACAATATATAGGCATAGACATTTTATAATGCATCACATAATGTGACATTTGTAAGAACCCATTAACCCTTGAAAAGCTTGTATCTTATTTGAGACATACTTTTGATACATGTGTCTGATCAAAATGATCAAAAAATATCACAAAAAAACCCCCAAATGAATACAGTCAGATAAATGATAAATATAAAAGTCCTCAGATGAATTATCACTTGCCAGAAATACCTAATGTATCTATTGAGTAACAGTAACTATTTGTAACATCTCATGTCATTTATTTAGATTTTAGTACAACATGAAATAAACATTTTATCAACAAAAGAGGTAAAAATGCATGGCTATTATTTGTGTTTTCATGCACTAACAGGTTAAATATTTTTCTTTCTTGTGTCTATGCTGGTCGACCTCAGGCAGCATCTTCTGATGGTGAACCGCTGGTTACAGTCAGCTTCTCAAAATCCAAGGAGGAAGGATGTACAGCAAAGCCAGTGAGAGCAGAGCCAGCTTTCAGTAAGTTAAACAATTCTTTATTAAAATCAACACATTTAAAAACATTGGCAAATAGGCATAGCATGGAAAGGAAAAGATAAAGGAAACTGGAATAAAAATGTTATCAAAATGGAATTTAGAATATATAATCAATAAGGATATTGTGTCAATACAAGACTATGTAAAAAAATTACAACACTGCAGTGAGGTGTTTTGGTTCATTTCTTGTAAACATATATTTTTGTGTCTTGTATTTCAGATCATGCAGATGCACTGTTGGACCTTGTCTTTGGGAAGGTTTTCCAGGACCCTGCTCCACACCTGAAGGAGCTGCAGAAAATACCAGACCATATGCTCCTTTTCCAAATACCAGGAAGCGCTGACCCCTCATACTGGTCTTCTGCATCAGGAAACTCTGCAGTACAACACAGGCAGCATCAGCTCACAAAGGCTCTGTAGGCCAGGCATCTGTAAGGGCTGGACATGATAAGATTATGTCAGAAATGAAAATTACTGTCATAGGTGTTTTTATCTATATGTTCATATTTTTATCAATATGGTTCTATGGCTTGTGTTTAAAAATTCCTTTTCTTTCTTCATGTCTTTTTTACCTCCTTTATGTAAAAATGTCTAGAGTACCAGCAGGTACATTTGGTGTTTTTATATGTCAAAATATCTTTCACAATAAAAAGTCTAAATGAACTGTTTTGTGTGTTTTCAGTTTTCCATATGTTACATGTAATGTTAATAATTAAATAGCAAGAAAGACAAAAAATGAGATGGAGGAAACAGTTCTTTTAATCTTTACTGTTTTTGTTCAACAGTCATGGAAGTGTTTATATCAAAATACTTATGCATTACTCCTCTTAGATGTAAAGGCTCATAGTCTGCTCTATAAATATAGAATGCATGTTGTAGTGAAAAACACACTCAGAGTCAGAGTCCAGGATGGTTGGACTGGGAGTTCCTGCAGTTTTCCTCTGACCTACTTAATTAAAACAGGTAAGTCAGTGACACAGTACAGGAAAGGTTATGTACTAAATTGTTATTTAGCACTAATTTTTCACAATACCTTTGGTATCTCCATTCAACAAACATTTTCAGGCTGTAGGAATTTTCACACAATTGCCACAGGAGCACCTCTGTAGGAGAAGAGTGAAAACAGGATGTTCAGGAGAATTTTTATATAAAGGAAATGTTCTGTTATTGTATAAGAATATACACAGAGCTGTCATAACATACAATAATGCAAGTGAAGAGGTTTTTAAGACAGCTACTGTGTGGCATATAGAAAAGAAAATAACCTTTTAAAATAAGGTTCACAGAAAACTGCTGGCTGCTCACAGTTACAGGTAATAAACCTTCTCAGTTACTGTTACTGTCACTAAAGGCTGTGGCTCTATTAAATGCTGTATTCTGATGGGTCAGTCACATTACTAATGTTATTTCTGTAAAACACTGAAGAGCCCAGACATTATTTACACATCACAACAGAGAAGACCCCTCTCTCTGTCTTATTTCACTATCAGTAGCAGCGGCCCCTTCAGTGTTACTTAGAAGTGAAAGTTATTTCACATCGGTGTTTTAGTTAATTCTCGTCTCTGCAGTAACCCGCTCACTCTACATTAGCTCTTACTAGACTCTATCTAACACCAGTCTAAGCACTGCACATCTGCTAACAGACATGCTAACATCGACAACAACAGGGGAGGGGAGAGGAACGGCAGAACAACTTTGATTCGTCAACATAATAGCATTGAAGAAACAAACTTTATATACAGACCACTGAGAAACATCCCGGTTTATCCTTGGTCCTCGACTCTCTCCTGGTTCCTCTTATTTTCGGGTTCTGACTCGGTTAAAGCGTTCAGTGCTGCGCTCCTCATGTAGCAACACAGACGCTAACGAACTCTGTTGACATAGTCACGCGCATGCGCCGACTGCGCCGACACGGAAGTGCGGGGCGGTTTCAGCGGGGCCTCATTAACATATAGTTACGCCCACAAAATCAGAGTGTTGTACAGAGAGGCTCAAAGAGGGCATAGGGATGATACGGCTGTAACTGTTTTATTGAGTTTTTAGACCAAAGCATGCTACTAAGGCTTCATGAAGACGTCAAAGATCAATATTACACTGCAGAAAAAGAGCATAATATGGGATCTTTAAGAACATTTCTGATTTCAAATGATCAGTGTTTTATTTTATTAAATGTTATTTTTATTAGCAGATTTTTGGTACCAAAAAAAAAAGAAAACATTTATAATCCTAACCCCATTCTCAACCCCCATCCCCACCACAAAAAAATTAAAATATAACAAACCCCCCAAACAAAATGAAAAAAAAAAAAAAAGTCACCAATACACACACATCTCCATCCCCAATTTTCTACTGAGCAATGTGCAGTGCAACTAGCACCTTAAATTCCTACCAACTCCTGGTACCACAAAAGTATTTCACTGTTGTAATAAGTAACTGAGCATCAAGCAATCAAAAAGGAACTTTATATTTTTTGATGCACTTTACACTTTAGCACTCTGCACTTTAACCAGCCCTTTGTCCTAAATGTTTGTTTGTTTTTTTGATAATTAACTTTGTTTGCTTTGTTTCATATTGTTTGTTTTGCTTGTCTTGGTTTTGTTTTTGTTGTGTGGGACTAGAGATGGAAATTAGCCACATGGCTGTAATCTCACGTGTTTACATTTATATGTTCATCAACATGTATTCGCCCATTTTTAAAAAAGTAAACAAATCTACACACACACACTTCTGATGAGGAGGGATAGAGAAAAAAAGTAAAATTCATAATGTCTCTTGACAAGAGGCACAGGAAATAAACATGAAGCCTTCCATGGGAATCCTTAAACATCTCTGTACACGGAGTAACAGCGAGTAGTAGAAGAAAAATGTTGATGCACACAAATGTGGTCAGGGACATTTCAAATGTTGCAGGAGAGGACGGCATGTTTTCTCTAATTTGAGTTGGGATTTAAATTTACTGTTTCCCAATTTCTCTAAGTGAATGAGTGAAACCAGTTCATGCAGCCAGTTTTTATAGCATGGTGGAGTTGGTGTTTTTCAGTTTGGTTGGATTTGCTGGCTAACACCATGCCCTTTAGGAGAGCTGCTTGTATGTGTTCAGGGAGCACTGATGTGTCCTCTGAGGCTCCAAAAAGAGAAAATTCTCCATCAGGAGGGAGCTTCCCTTTATAAACCTCAGAGAAAAAAAAAATCTGACCCAGAACTGGTAAATTAACGGACACCTCCAAAATAAATGTAAATAAATGATAATAAATAAATGCAGCTTTGTACCATCATTGACTTTACATTTGTCACATTTAAGAGAAACAGAGGGATAAAACTTATGAAGCTTATCTTTAGAAAAATAAATATGGTGAATTACTTCAAACTGTATCAACCTATGTCTACCAGTTATTGATCAAGTATGGATACAGGAAAAAGCTCTTCCAAAGTTTGTCAGAAAGCACAACAGTTTCTTTTTCCCAAGCTTTCTTAACACTGTCAGAAGACACTGAGTCTTCTAAAAAATATCTTACAAATCTGTAATGAGCTTCTTTCTGCTAGGCAAAAGAGAAAACAGCTCTAAAAGTGCATGTCTCTCTCAGTTTGACTCAAAGTGAGGGATGTTTTGTTGCACAAAGTGCCTCAGTTAATCAAAGATAACCAAAAGAACTGGAGTGAGGTAAATCATATTTGGAGCTTAACTGCTGAAATGATGCAAAATTGTTGTCTACATATAAATCCACCTCAACCCTTTGGCACACCATAAAGAAAATGTATTGTCCAGTAATGCTGAGACTAAAGCCTGATTATGGCAGACAGGAGTACAAGCTGATATTCTGGGAGTTTTAAACACATGTCTTATTTGGTGGAGAATTTCTCTCCCTTTTATTGTGGACAGTCTAAGGTACACCTGTGCACTAATCATGGTGTCTGATGAGCATCTTGATGTGGCACACCTGTGAGGTGGGATGGATTATCTCTGCAAAGCAGAAGTGCTCACTATCAAACATTTACACAGATTTGTGAACAATGTTTGAGAGAAATGGTAATATTGTTTATCTGGAATGAATTTTAGATCTTTAAGTCCATCTCATGAAAAATGGGAGCAAAAACAAAAGTGTTGCGTTTATATTTTTGTTGAGTGTATGATATATTCAACAAAACAATGTTTCAATTTTATCAGTTAAATTGAAAATGATTTTTTAGTGGAGTACAAACAAACTTAGCCACCCATTAAAAGATCCAATTCCCTCTAAAATCATGATGGTTTTGTAAAGATTTGCACAATTTAAAAAACTTGTATAGATTTTCAGAGCTTATGTCTGCAAAATGATAATGTTCTGCTAACAAAGAATTGATATCCTCTTGGCAAACTCATTTTGTGGCTCCTGATCTGTAGTTCAGTACCATGTGTGACATCAAATAGAAAATGTTGCCCTGGATGCACTAAAACGACCTCTGAGTGAGCCACACTTATTAGGTGGAAACAAGGCAGAGAAGAAATCCCCCAGGCTTCCACCTCTCATGATGTCACTGGAGGTAATCTATTATTTTACATTTTGACATTATTTATTCCTACTGGAACACTTACTGACATGATCTGTAGTTTCCTCATAGGTAGCAAACTGTGGCATCGTTTGGACACCAGTGTCATGGAGGCACGGAGGACTCAAAACAGAACTGCAGATGCCACTGTGGAGGTCCAGCGTTATCTTTCAGAGCCAAATATTAGCTGACTGAAAAACCCTCTAGAGTACTGGGAGAGGCAAAAACTATTGTACCCAAATTCATACCAACTAGCTCTTACGTTTTGTGCACACCGGCATCTTCTGTGTCCTGTGAAAGGATATTTTCAAAGGCCGGAGAGGTAGTGTCCAGAAAAAGGAATCGTTTAAAACCAAAAACTGACATTTCTAAATAAAAATGAATAAAACCTCCCCTGTTCTGTACATCATTGTCCAAGTTACACAAACATATTAAATGCCCTCTTCTTATTCAACAAGCACTTTCACTGCCCTTTGCTTAAGCATGTGACACTCTCCTGAAGTGACAGACAAACATTACACAACCTGCCATATCATATGCTAGGCCACTACTGAACTAGTGCTAAGGGCCAGAATTGTGAAAATGATATTAATTGGGCACCAGACAGATGACTAAATCTGTCGTTAGGCCTATTGCTCAATTAAACCACACTGTAAAAAACTTAAAGTTTGTCTTAAAATTAAAGAAAAAAAAATTCAAGCAAGCAGTTCATTAAACCCAGAGATGTCAAAAAATACTTTGATCAAAAATTCAAAATATCCAAAGTTCTTTGTCCATTCAAAATCTCAAAAAGCACAAAAATTAAACCCAGCAAACACAGTTCACAGTCCTCCTGATGTCCCCAAAAACAAACAAACAAAACCCAAAGCAAAGGTAATGGACAATGAAAATGAAGAAAAGTCATACATTAAACACACAGTATATTCAAAAATATTTATTAAACACATATGTGTTAAATTATGTCGAGAAATTACTGTCATTTTTTTTTTTAATTCATAGTCATTCCCAAGAGCCACAACAGACAACACATCACACATTGTTTGGCAAAGATAAAGCTGCCTGTGATTTTACACCTGGCCAGTAGGTGGCTTCATGTGCACACGATGCTTTAAAGGTGTAGTCAGCGATGTGGGAGAAAACGAGTGCAGAGGTTGTTGATCAACGAATTTAGACCCGCCTCTCCCTTCATACCTCACCTCTGGCTCCACCCCCAAAAGCTGATGGACGTGCATCGTCATGGAAACGGCCGTAGAAACTGAGTAGCTGACCAACGTAGCTAAGGTAACCCGACTCATCAGACAACTCGACTGTCATTATTGATAACATCACAACAGAACATTCTGTCAGATTAGACAATAAGATGAATGTCCGATGGCTGTTACTGTTATGTGAAGCACCACAAAGCTAATGTTGCTAACCTATCCAGCAGACAGACGGCCACATCCACGTCTGTTTTCAGGTCTTTAAATTGGCGGAGTTTCCTCCACCGTCAGAAAGCAACACCAATGTTGACCCGGGTCTTCGCTCTTTCATGGTCATAGCCCTTCTTTTTCACTTTTCACTCCTCTGACCTTTTTCTTTTGGGCTGTTTTTCAGCCATTGCTACTGCACCTATTGTATCTCTCTCTTATGCTAACTGTGCACGCTACACAACCTACGACCCCCCCTCCCCCCTCTGTCTGATCTGCACATGAGTATGATCACCCCCTGGATGTGGGGGGTTGTACCCTGTTTTGGTGACTCGGCCTGAGCCACAGTATTTACCTGCTGAAATTCAGAGCCAAGGCTGTGTATTGAAACCAGACTTTTTTTTCAACATGCTGTCAGTGGGGACATCTTGTAGATGAAGAGGAGAAATACTGTGATTTTGACAAATAGTGCATTAGATTGGAAGATTAGAAGATCACTGAGTACACCTTTAAGAGATTAACCCTTTCTCGCACCATTTGGCTGAAGTGGTTTAATGTCTCATGAGGCCTCAACTCACCATGGTATCATTATTTTTGGTTGTATGTGCGTTAATGTGAAATTAATTGCACATTCTGATAGACTATTTTAGACATGTTACCTGAAATAAGCCTTTCTTCTTCTTCTTCGTAGAGACGGTTTCTCCTCTGTACTTCGTACGCTCTACACCACAGCAACACATGTTCCACTGATTCTTCTTCCTCCCCACACCCCTCACACAGCCCTGTTTGGGTCTCCCGATCATCTTCAGTGTTTTATTCAGTGCACAGTGTCCCAGCCTAAGCCTCATCCACACTGTTTCATCCCTCCTGCTGCTACTCCTGACTCCCTGTCCTTTAACACTCACTGTATTTGGTAGAAGTGCCGACCCTTGTCCTCCTTATCTTATCTAACCTGCCACAACTGATTTACTTTCTCCCAAATGATCCCCTTTGCCTCTGCTTTGATTATTCTAATATGCATTTCTACTCTGTCCTTATTTAGAGTCCTCTAGTTAACACATCTGCCTCTTCATTGCCCTCCACTCCTACATGTGCTGGGACCCACATACACCAAGTCATACACATCAGAATTTCATATAACAAGTCCTGCCTGCTTCCAGAGTGGACAGACCTTAAGCTCACCTACACTGAAGCTGAGTTACAGCATATTAACATCCTCTTTACCTGAGCATGCTCAGCCCATCTGAGCGCCATCAGCACAGCTACCATCTCCACAGTGTTCACAGTCTGTTTGTAGTCCTCCTGTTAAGTGACCCCCTCCTCCCTCTGGAACAAATAGGCTACTACAAACCCTGCATCTTGAATAAATATGCTCAAAAATGACTGTTTGGGTGTAAACAGGTCAAAAAACATGCTCGTACAGACAGTTTGGTCATATTTGGCTTCAGAATGGACCTATGAGCCTTTTTCTCTCAGCTCAGGATTTGAGAAAAACACTCAGGCTAACAAATGACTTTTTTTTCAATTAGGATTCTGATTAAATAAAAATGTGTTTCTGGGTGTAAAATCGGCTAAAACATGCTAGTGCAACACACTGAAACAAACTGACAAGACAGAAGAGCAGTCAGATATACGCAGGCAAAAAATCTATCAAACAAACAAAACCAAAAGAAAAGAAACAAACAAACAATGAGACTACAACTACAAGTACATAGACCCCCAATGAGACAGAGACATAGGCCAGGGTTCCCACTCTTTTCTAGAAATACATTTCCAGGACTTTTCCAGGATGTTTCCAGGAGATTTTCCCCCGTTATAATATTGGTGTGGTGTTGGCATTTATCAGGTTATCCTAGACTTTGAAAAAACAAGACATAAGGTTTAAAGTCAATATCTTTAGGTAGCTTGACAGAATCATAATGAACTTCAAACTCATTTCTTTCTAACTATCAGTAATGGACACGTCTGCTGGCTCTCTTTATAGTCTGGCTTGTCTGTAGTGTATTACTGTTTTCACTTTACAGTTTATACTTATTGTTTTATCTTTATTTACTCTGCTTTTTTATGAGCACATTTTGTTGATTTATTGTTTGAGTAACTTGATTTTTATTTGCAAATCTTTATATATCCTTTGTCAACATTGTTTTGAGTTTTTACATTTTATTCTACATTTTTACTTCATTTCCTTTGTTTGATTTTTCTTCACTGACAAGAAAGAAGGAAGTTTAATAAAGTTCCAGGACAATTTACTTTTTTCTTATTTTCCATATGTTATCCATGACTGGAAAATTAGTCAATCATTCTCCAGGTTTTCCAGCTTTTCCAGGATGGGTGGGAACTCTGACGGTCACAAAGAACCAAACAGATAAACACAAAATCAACAATCACAGAAAAACACAACCAGAAACACACAAAACACACATCAGCAAATAAACAGACAACAATACTGACAAAGTGACAAACACACACCAATTTTAAAGAAACAAATAGACACACAAAAGACCGTACGGAAAACAAACTAAAAAAAAGATAAACAACAGACAAACATCTGACAAAGAAACAAACACAAATAAACAAATAAAAAAATTGAAAAACAAACTGACAAATTAAAATACAGACTAACAAAACTGGCATCCAAACAATCAGTCTAAAGAAATCCTCAAAAAAATAAAATATCAAATAAACAGTCAAAAAACAAAACCAAACACACAGAAACAAACAGCATAAACAAGAAATCAACAAACAATCAGACAGACCAAAAACACAGACACACAAAGAAAAAGACAATCAAACATCAAACTAATCCACAAACCAAACAGAAAATAAAGAAACAGTGGAGCAGACGTCTTTGGTGCTGTGAAGGACGTGAGAGCAGGACATGAAGTCCACAGGGAGGACTAACTCTGACCCTCCTCTCCTGGATGATCATCAGTGTGAGATGTGAAAAGTGCCCTGAGGGGTCAGGGGTCAGTGTGAGTCTTTGTCAGAGAAAAATGAACTCACTGGACAACACCTAAAGGTCAAAGGTCACTCAAGACTCTCCAAAAGGTTAAAAGTTTATTGAAGATGAAAAAACACAAAATCAGATCAATAGATGTGGATTAAAAACCATAAAAGTCCAAAAATAATCCGATCTGTGCCCCCATCAGTGATTTACACAAACTAACCAAAGAAATCCAGCAGCATATTTTTACCATTGTCTCTGATTTATAAGACAACATGTCCGTTTATTTCTTTGCTTTAATCATCTGTAGTTCTATTAATCAGGCATTTCTTTACATCTGAGTCAGTGTGAGCCTGCAGGACCTGTTCATGCTTTGGTAAAGATCCTGAGTTCAGAGGAAAACCACAAACTGCAGCGGCTCACACTTTGAAGGCCTCAGGTTTCAAAAACCAAATGAGAGACTCTGTCAGACTGTTGGAGGATCTGCAGGGACCTGAACAGAGTCTGTGTGGACACGTCTGTGAAGGAAACAGCTGCAGGACGTCCCAGTGGATCACTGACTGACTGTGGATGGACTCACTGATGATGATGATGATCCTCAGGTATCACAAACACCTGTTGGAGTAAAAATGAGAGCAGAGATTAGAGCTGCTGATCTGTGGTCAGAGCAGAAGAATGAATCAGGAGCCTCCATCAGTCTGTGTGAGGACTCTCTTCAGTTCAGGCTGAAGCTGCAGCTTTGTTGGATCTTCATGTGTTTGCTGAGTTTTCACTCTGCTCTGTGTCCAGCACACCAAAGCCTGTCACATGTTGGACTGCAGTGGTCCAGCTCTAGGATGGGACCATGACCACAGTTCAAAGAAATCCTCTGCTCTTCATGATCAGATTGATTCTTCTGCTGAACTTCAGCAGGACCATGACGGCTTCATGAGCTTGATTTCTGCCTCTTCTGTCAGATCACAGCGTTAATGTTTGTTTTTAAAGACAATAAAGGGAGATTTTCATCAGTGGATTCACACGTTGACACGTCAGCAGCAGCTGTTTCTCATTTCTTTGACTTTTCTGAGAGGATTCAGAGACAGCAGCACAAACTGAAGACACTTTGAAGGGCAGATTTTCACCTGGACCACCTGCAGAGTCTCACAGGTTTCATGACTTTAAACTGCTGTCATCATGAAGCCTCTCCTGACTGAACCCAGTTCAGCTCAAAGATGGACAGATCAGCACGGATTACCGTAAAGTCTGGAGTATAAACCACATTTAGACCTGTTTTAGAAACCAAAGACAAAAACAGATTCATGGACGTCTACACTGATTCTGAATGTGAAACATCTCAAAGGAAAACCGTCTTTTTGGACTCCTCTAGTGTTTGAGCTTCACAACAATCCCCTTCAAGCTGAGAGCTCAGATACCGTAATATAAGGAGCAAAGGCTCAGCAGGTCACAGCAGGTGGACTAAAGAGCAACAGTTTGACACAAACTGAACATTGAAGGTTTTGCTGAACGTCACAGAAATCATCAGGCAGGAAGACGGAGAAACTCATTTTCACTCTGAGAGACTCAAAAAAGAGAGCAGCTGAGAAACCAGAGAGATTTATATTCTGGGATTTACGGTAAATTCAACCCTCTACTTACCTCAGAGTCTCCAGTCTGTAGTTTGGATTCTGCTGCAGATCTTTTAGCAGCTTCACTCCTGAATCAGGAAGATTGTTGTGGCTCAGGTCCAGCTGTCTCAGATGGGAGGGGTTGGACTTCAGAGCTGAGGCTAAAGAAGAACAGCTGATCTCTGACAAACTGCAGCTCCTCAGTCTGAATAAAGAAGAGAGAATGAAGAGAAAAACTCTTTAGGATCCAATCAGATGTGTCCACATCACACAGTCTGCTCAGCAGAGCCAATCAGCTGCTGCTCTGCCTCCTGTACTTCAGTTTGTCTCAGCTGCTTTCACACACGTCTTGATCCGTTCCTCCTGTTTCTCTAAAGTGTAAACAGCAGAGCTCAGATTTTTCTGTCAGGATCAAACCTTCACATCTAAACACTTCAGTCTGAGCTCACAGTCACAGTCTGCTGTCACATGGTCCACTTTACATCCAAAAACATTCATTTATTTTACTTTAGAAGGAAATAAATCAGGAAATAAAACAATCTGATGAATAATATAAAAACATATTTCCACAAACATCCTCGATCTTTGGTCAGGAACTAAATTTTCCTGTTGTCGTCAACATTTGAACACACCATGATGAAATGTTATATATTTGTCTGATCCTCATTTTTCTGAGCTGTCATTGAACACATCATTATATACCTGTCACTGTCTGCTCATTAAGTCTTAAAGTTTGTTGAAATGTTTCAAAGTCATTCAGCAGACACTTTTGTCCAGAGCCACGACCATCTGAGAGTCAGAACAACACGAGCAAGAATCTGAACCTGAGGAACAACGTTAGTAAGAGCAGCAAACTGCTTCAAGTCCGTTTGGACACACCAGCTGACATGTGGAGCTCCAGAAACACACAGTTTTATTTAGACCAACAAGGACATCATCTTCAATATGGACAACAAAAAATGACACAAGGATGAATAAATAAATATATAAATGAAGAAAAATATAAATATATATGAATATATGTTGGTAATAAAAAGGGCTTTTCCTGTAATTTACATTTATTTATTTTTTGCATTTCCATTTGTATTTATTTATTCATGTTTTTCTATATTTTCAAATTAATTTATTTATAAATTTCCATATAAACTTAATAAGGTATTCAAACATTTCTTCATTTAGTTCCACCTTCCACACTCTCTCTGTCATTCAGTAACAAACTCAGGTGTGACAGTTATTGTGTCATCTGTTCATCACACATCAACCACATCAAACTAAAAACTGAGTCATTATTACAGTCAGACAAGTTCAATCAATGGCTCCTAAAAAACTTCCCATCACAGGACTACAGGACTACAGCGGCTAACAGGCTGCTAGCCAGCTAAAGGCTAACCTGTGTACCAGCACAGACGGTTAAGGAGCTGAAACAGCTCTTTGGTACCAGTCAAGTCAAGACAGCACTGGGAGATCTGATCACACCCATGGAACAAATCAGGCCTCAGACTGACGTAGGACCGCCTACCTTATTAACATAGCTGACCAGAAATAAATAAATAATTAAATAAATAAATTTAGAGATACAGGAATAAATATATAGATGTATATATAAATAAATGCATTAATGTGGTAATTTATAAAAAAATAAAAGTAGGAATATAGAAATAAATGAATAAATAAATGTAAAAACACAGGAAAGGCCTTTTTAATACTGAAATATATTTCTATATTCATTTTTTCATGTTTTATGTATTAACTTGTTTATTTTTATTTTTAATTTTTAATTTATCCTGGTCATAATTTGTCTTCCCCATACTTTATCATCATCACTGTTTGTTCATCTGAAGAAGTTTAACTCTGCTGTGAAAATTCAATCTGACATTAAATGAACATGTGAAGAAGAAATGACTTCAGCTTGATGAATAAATGTCTGTATTTGAAAAGAACACATCTGTCATTGATTGTTGAATCAGATGTTGTTTGTCTTGTTTCCTGTTTCTAAAACAAACAGACTGTCACAATCAGAGGAACACATCAGTTCTCCTACAGGACACACTTGGTCTGATTTACAACAGAAGATGAGTGGAGATATATCAGGAGGAGCTCAGAGAAGGTTGAACTGTCAGCAGATCAGATCTCAGCAAAAATCCACCATCATGCATCCCTACATATGATCAGTCAAACATCTGGACATGAAGATGCTTCAGTTCATAATCACACACACAACATCTACAATAGAAACAGAGAACACATGAACTTACCCCAGAATCTCCAGTCTACAGTTTGGACTCTGCAGAAAATCACACAGCAGCTTCACTCCTGAATCATGAAGATTGTTGTTGGTCAGGTTCAGCTGTCTCAGATGGGAGGGGTTGGACTTCAGAGCTGAGGCTAAAGAAGAACAGCTGATCTCTGACAAACTGCAGTCCATCAGACTGAATAAAGAAGAGAGAATGAAGAGAAAAACTCTTTAGGATCCAATCAGATGTGTCCACATCACACAGTCTGCTCAGCAGAGCCAATCAGCTGCTGCTCTGCCTCCTGTACTTCAGTTTGTCTCAGCTGCTTTCACACACGTCTTGATCTGTTCCTCCTGTTTCTCTAAAGTGTAAACAGCAGAGCTCAGATTTTTCTGTCAGGATCAAACCTTCCCATCTAAACACTTCAGTCTGAGCTCACAGTCACAGTCTGCTGTCACATGGTCCACTTTACATCCAAAAACATTGATTTATTTTACTTAATAAGGAAATATATGAGGAAACAAAACAATCTGATGAATAATATAAAAAACATATTTCCACAAACATCCTCGATCTTTGGTCAGGAACTAAATTTTCCTGTTCTCATCAACATTTGAACACACCATGATGAAATGTTATATATTTGTCTGATCCTCATTTTTCTGAGCTGTCATTGAACACATCATTATATACCTGTCACTGTCTGCTCATTAAGTCTGAAAGTTTGTTGAAATGTTTCAAAGTCATTCAGCAGACGCTTTTGTCCAGAGCCACGACCATCTGAGAGTCAGAACAACACGAGCAAGAATCTGAACCTGAGGAACAACGTTAGTAAGAGCAGCAAACTGCTTCAAGTCCGTTTGGACACACCAGCTGACATGTGGAGCTCCAGGCACACACATTTTTATTTAGACCAAGAAGGACATCATCTTCAATATGGACAACAAAAAATGACACAAGGATAAATAAATAAATATGTATATAATAACAAATACAAAAACAAATAAAAAAATATGAAAAAATGTTGGTCATAAAAAGGGCTTTACCTGTGTTTAACATTTATTTACAAATTTCTATTTATCTAATCATTTATTTTATGTATTTTTATTTTTCTACATATTTGTATTTATAAATTTGCACATTTATTTATTTATTTAGCCAGACATTTATTAATCTGTTCCTGTATTTCTTTGTTGTTGTTTTTAATCGTGGTTTTATTGGATTTTATTTTTGGAACACTTACAGTATCAGGGCAGAGCAAAGTCCATCTCACTGATCCATCCTCCTCACATCAGTGTTCGTATTGTCCAGAGAGAGTGCTGCTGTCCTCTTTGTCCTCCTGAAATCTGTCCATTTTTCACACTCATCCACAAATTGTGATTCCTGTCATCTTAATTTGTGTTTGAGTTTCTCCATGACAAATATTTCCTGGACAGTGCACACCCACTGCTCCACAGGTGCTGGTTCTACTTTTTACCACAGTCTGGTGATTACATTTTTACTTGCTGACAATAGTATTTTAACAAGATACTTATTCTTTTCTTGTATTATATCATATGACAAATTCCCCCAATACAAGGTCTTACATGTTTTGGTTTTGTTATCCTAATATTTTTTTGCAAACTTTGCCATATTTCTTCCCAATACCCTTTTAATTTTGGGCATGACCAGAACATGTGTGTGTGTGCATCAGTGTGTTCACATGATCTCCAGCACAGCTGCTGTGTAGATACCAATTTCCTCCTAATCTTTGGAGTTATAACAAATCTGACAATATTTTTCCTGTTAAACTTTCTCCAAATCCTGGAGCTGGTGGCCGTGCACTGCCATTACACATTATAAACTAGAAAAGCACTCGGAGAGCACAGACCTCCACCAGCACCACAGACCTCTCCCATATTGTGATTTTTACGATAAATATTAGTCCTACCTTTATTTCATCTAAATATTTAGATTCTTTAACCATGACAACATACCATTAGCAACTGGATCTATAATGATATCTATTTTAGTTCAGTAGTTATTCCTGAAAATTGCAATTTTCGTCATGGCGGATCAGGCGGTGATCCGGATCAACACCAAAATTGTATCACTTCTGCCTTTTTCCATGCTGAACATTTCCTGAAAATGTCATCAAAATCCTTCCATAACTTTTTGAGTTATTTTGTTCACAGACAGACAAACTCTCCTGAAAACATAACCTCCTTGGCGGAGGTAACCATTCCTCTTCTGTTATTTGTTCTTTACAAATAACAGAAGAGGAATTTGTTTTGAATTGTTGCACCATTTTTCTTTAATACACAGTGAGGAAGAGTCCCTGGATGACATTAAATTTGAATAAAAAAGTGAGATAACTCTACTCTTTTTCTTCTCATAGGCTCTCTGAAACACCCCAATAATCACATTATCAGTGTTGGTTTTTATCTCCTTTTCAAAATAATCCTTTATCTGTAGATAACAATATCCTTCATTTTCATTTAGTCCAAATTTGTCCCTTAACTTCTCAAAACTCTGCAGCTTACCCTGTTTCACTATTGTACACATTGCTGTCATTCCCTTGTTTGCCCACTGCTTCAAACCTTGATCAACTGTCCCTGGTATAAACCTGGAATCAAACACAAACCAACTCAACATCCACATCTCTTTCTCCATATTATACCTTTGGACAGCTGTGTTCCATATCTCAGCTGTGCTGTTGGTGATCATATCCAGATAGTTATCTATTTTTTTTAGCATACCTCCATGTAGGGGTGTGAGCTATGACGATATTAAATCATTAAAGATTATAACGATTTAATATCGTCATAAAGCAGAAAGATCATCAGATCGTCTGAGTGGGCACAGAGATTGTGACGCACACCCGACTAACCAATCATAGCACATTAAGCTCAGTGCATGATGGGATCTCCTGTTTGGTTATGTAGCATGAAGCCAAAGCAGAAAGAGAAAAGGAGATAAAAGCTTGAAGATGTCTGAACAAAAATCTGTTCTAAAGAAGCTGTATTATTCACTCAGATTATAGACATTATAGTTAGATAACATTTGTTTGAATTGTTGTACTTTTAGAGAGAATGTTGATGTTGTTGTTCATTACCTTTCATGTTTACAATCATTGCACATTTTTATAAAAACTGCACTATTTAAATTAAAACCTGTTCAGAAAGTTTCTTCGGCTTTGTCTTTTTTTTCTTTTAGGTTTTTACATGTTTTAAAGGTTAAACATTCGGAATAAGGGTCAAACATGCAAATTAGTCTAAAAAAATCAAAGTAAAAAAGAATCGAGATAAAATCGTGATTTTATTTTTAAAAAATAGTGATATGATTGTCATATCGCCCACCCCTACCTCCATGTCAGTAATACCAAATTCTATAGTTTTCCATCTCGCAACAAATTCATTATTGCATCAATATATCAGAGGTCTGATTTGTGCTGCATAGAAATATTCTTAAAGACTTGGTAAAGCCAGACCGCCCTTCTCTTTAGGGAGCTGAAGGGTTGTACATCAGATCCTCGGTTTCTTTCCTCCCATATAAATCCTGATATCCATTTATTCCATTCTATGAACTGTTTATGTGGAGTTATCTCAGGCAAAGACTGAAATAAATCTAAAAGTCTTGGTGGAACATTCATTTTTATTATCTCTATTCTTGAGCTGAAGTCCAAACACAAAGCTGACCATCTCTCCAGGTCCCTCCTTATTTCTTGGTTTATTTTAGTTTAATTTGAATCATATAACTTATCTATTCCTTTTATGATGTTTACACCTAAGTATTTTATTGATTAAGCATTCTATTTGAGCTTTACCTATCTTTAATCTCTTGTGATGGGGTATCATTTATTGTCAAAATCTGTGTTTTGTGACATTAATTCTCCATAGGATTCTAACAATCCCATTGTTTTGGGGAAGTTTTTGTTAGGATACTTTAAACAGAACAATATGTCATCAGCAAATCATCCTATTTTATGTTCCTCCACTCCTACCTTTACCCCTTTCCCTTCTTCCTCTTGTCTAATCATTTGGGCTCAAAAAACAGCACAAAAAGACCTGGAGAGAGGCTGCATCCTTGTCCAGTCCCCCTTTCTAAACTAAAAGGTTTGTTATTTTAATCCTTGCCTTTGGCTCCTGATACTTTGATCTAATACAATTGACAGATTGTTCATTGAATCCAAATTTTTCCAATACCCTGTACAGAAAAATTCCAGTTGACACTGTTGAAAGCCTTTTCAGCATCTATGCTTACCAAAATTGCGCTTCCCCCTCCTTTTGAATATTTATATATTTTATATTGTATATTATATATTTTAACATGTAAGCTCCTTCTAAAACTATCTTGTGTTTGCCTTCCTTTGATAAACACACATTGGTCCTCATTAGAGCTGCAACTATCGAGTATTTTTGGAATCGAGTATTCTGTCGATTATTTCTTCGAGTACTCGAGTACTCTAACAAAATATACTTTTTTGTTTTTAAACAAATAAATCAATTGTATACAATGCAACATGTTAGGGCTTTCAAAATGAGCAACCACATGCCGTTTATTCCTCAGAAAAGGGTTTTTATTGTAACAACTTTCAAAGTTTAAACCAGTACTGGCTTAAAACAAAGCCAATACAATACTGATTTACAAAGCAGTAATATAATTCTGCAGTTATATTTGTGAAGTGTGTTCTGGAGGACATTGTGTAGTTTGGATTGAAATCCTTGATCATGTTCTTAAATCCTGTGTCCTCCACCATGGAAAGAGGACGCATGTCTGTGATGAGCAGATTTAAAATGCTGTAACAGTAATAAGTGCAGCCCTGACAACGTGCTATCATGCTAAGCTACGTGCTAAGCTAACTCCGTTTGACATCAGACACACTGCACTGTGTTTTCTTTTCCTCCCTTCTTGTAGTGACCACACACTTGGGACACTCTCTGCCATTTCTTCTGTGGACTCTCTCCTTTCTGTCCCTCTCTTTTCTCTTCCTTCATGGTTTTACAAGCCGCGCAGCAGGCAAAATTTTTTGATTGCTTATGTTGCTGTTCCAATTCTTTTAATTTTCTGATTTGTTCAGGAATCCTTCAAACCTGACTTTTTTTTTCAAGAGCTTTATGCGATATCTATTCATGTATTCCTACATTTATTTAATAATACATTGATTTTTTTCATAAATTTCCACCTTTTAAAGGTGCAGCGTGTAGAATTTGGCAGCATTTCACCAAACAGAAGCGGTGAATAAAGGTTACAATGTTTCTATTTGTATGTAAAGTCTGTTAAAATAGGAGTACAATCATCCCCATTAAACGTTTCTTTTATTTTTACTTAGCTAGAAAAAGCTTTAAAAAATTACATTACCGCGGGCCACTTCATGTAGGCCGACATTACGATCCACCATGTTGTCTATGGGTGGATTTTAGGGACAAAAAGAACAAAACGTGAATCAATCCACCGGCTCTGAAATCTACCTGGAATGCAGGTGAAGAAGAGGAGAGAGGGCAGCGGTGAACGTGTAGACAGTTTTTACTTTGTACTCGGGATTTAAACTGTGTGAATTCTACATTTAAAGCTTTGGAAATGGAAAACCACGTTTATTCAAAATCACTTGAGAGTCAAGAGTCCGGTCGACTTCTTTCAAAAAAAAGAAAGCACAATGAAATGAAGCAGAATCGAGACAGAAAACGTCAGAAAACAAGGATAAACACTGGGGTTAGTTTCATAAGGAGGAGAGTCTTGTTTACAAAGTTATGTCTGAAGACTGACGCTGAAGTTTCTTGTTTTCTTCTGGACAGGTCAGGGAGCAATATGCAGTTTAATTACGTTTTGTAACTGTTTATTATGTTTAAATTGTATTGTTTATTGGATCAACACAGACTGTAAACCACTGAGCGGCTACACAACTCCTGTATTGTGTTGGTTTGTAAATAACGCCCATAATACTCCATTAATCATATTACTAAACTCTCATTCATCCGGCCCAGCTTTCTGCCACAGTTTACTCTCTTCTTCACCTTATTTCACTGAATCTGCATCAGGGTTGATCTGATTAGCTTTAATGTGCTAATAAGTGTTTTAGTATTCTATTTTTAAGACAAAAAGGTATGGTTTACCTAAAGAACACTAAAACACTTATGTTCTAAGAAGACAAGATGAATCTAATTAGTTACTTCATGTGCTAATGTTTGTGTTACTACAAGTTTAGAAAACCTACAATAGGCAGATAACAACTGACCTATAATCTATAAAAATAATGGTTACAAACCTTGTCACTTTAGTAAATGATGCCGTGTTCAGGATCCTTTTTGGTCCTCACAGGATCCCGTTGCTCACCTGGCGTCTTGACTACAGTTAGGTTCATTCTAGAATTTGAACACTAGATGTGGCTGAAATGCCAAATTTTACATACTGCACCTTTAATTTATGCATTTCTGTTCTTCTACATTTAGTTATTCATACATTTTTCAAAAACATTTCCACATTAATTTATTTATGCAAATATGACTTTTTTAATGTATTAATTTGCTCATTTCTTTCTTTCTTAGTTCCTGTGTTACATTTCTAAATTCATTTTTGAATTTTTGTGCACGTACATTAAAGGTGTAGTCAGTGATCTTCTAATCTTCTAATCTAATGCACTATTTGTCAAAATCACCGTATTTCTCCTCTCCATCTACAAGATGTCCCCACTGACAGCATGTTGAAAAAAAAGTCTGGTTTCAATACACAGCCTTGGCTCTGAATTTCAGCAGGTAAATACTGTGGCTCGGACCGAGTCACCAAAACAGAGTACACCCCCCCACATCCAGGGGGCGATCATACTCATGCACAGATCAGACGGGGGGGGGGGGGGGGGGGGAGTCGGAGGTTGCGTAGCATGCACAGTTAGCGTAAGAGAGAGATACAATATGTGCAGTAGCAATGGCTGAAAAACAGCCCAAAAGAAAAAGGTCAGAGGAGTGAAAAGTGAAAAAGAAGGGCTATGACCATGAAAGAGCGAAGACCCGGGTCAACATTGGTGTTGCTTTCTGACGGTGGAGGGAACTCCGCCGATCTGAAGTCATTATAATATCCATATCAGCAGGGAGCTGAAGTCAGTCCTCCATCATCCTTCAAGACCAAACTCCAGATAGTCTGTGGGTGCTTTGTTTTCAAAGATCATCACCAATGATCTTAAATCAATGGCTCCTAAAAAACTTTCCATCACAGGACTACAGGACCACAGCGGCTAACAGGCTGCTAGCCAGCTAAAGGCTAACCTGTGTACCAGCACAGACGGTTAAGGAGCTGAAACAGCTCTTTGGTACCAGTCAAGTCAAGACAGCACTGGGAGATCTGATCACACATGTAACCAATCAGGCCTCAGACTGACGTAGGACCGCCTACCTTATTAACATAGCTGACCAGAAATAAATAAATAATTTTAGAAATGCAGGGGAAAAAAATTATTGTGGAAATAAATAAAACATGTAGAAATGCATAAATCAATAAAAAATGTAAAACTACAGGGATTTATAATATATAAATATAATTAAATATATTTATATATAAAATTTTTTTCATGTATTTATGAATTTAATGACTTATTTTTCCATTTATTTCTTTTATGTTTATCCTTATGTCATTTTTGTTCACCATACTTCAACATCATTATTTGTACATCTGAAGAAGTTTAACTCTGCTGTGAAAATCAAATCTGACATTAGATGCATATATGAAGAAGAAATGACCTTCAGTTTCCGTGACATTTACAGAGGCACGGTGGCTCAGCTGGTAGAGCGCGTGCCTCACAGCAAGAAGGTTCCTGGTTTGATTCCCGGGTCAAGAGGGCCTTTCTGTGTGAAATTTGCATGTTCTTCCCCTGCATGTGTGGGTTCTCTCTGGGCACTCCGGCTTCCTCTACAGACCAAACACATGTTCATTAGGTTAATTGGTGCCTCTAAAATAGCCCTTCGGTATGAGTGTGAGCGTGAGTGGTCGTCTGTCTCTCTATGTGGCCCTGTGATTGACTGGCAACCGGTTCAGGGTGGATTTAATAACTGACCCTCCTTGGGCAGCAACAACCTCAACCAGACGTTTCCTGTAGTTGTAGATCAGACCTGCACAACGGTCAGGAGGAGTTTTGGACCATTCTTCTGTACAAACTGCTTCATTTCAGCAATATTCCTGGGAAGTCTGGTAAGAATCGCTCTGCTCTATCTCAATTGAATTTTCTTCTGTTGAAGCTAGTCCATTGTTTATTTACTTCTATGCTTTAGGTCGTTGTCCTGTTGTATCACCCATCCTCTGTTGAGCTTCAGTTTGTGGACAGATGGTCTTAAGTTCTAAGTTTCTACAAAATCTCTTGATAAACTTGGGAATTCATTTTTCTGGTGATGACAGCAATCTATCCAGGCCCTGAGGCAGCAAAGCAGCCCCAAACCATCATACGTATTTCACAGTTGGGATGAGGTTTTGATCTTGGTGTGCTCTGCCATTTTTTCTCCACATGTAGCGTGTGTTCCTTCCAAACAACTCAGTTTTGGTTTCATCTGTCCACAGAATATTTTGCCAGTAGTGCTGTGGAACATCCAGGTGCTTTTGCAAAATTCCAACGTGCAGCAATGGGTTTTTTTGGACAGTAATGGCTTCCTTGGTGGTGTCCTCCCATGAACTCTATTCTTGTGTAATGTTTTACCTAGTGATGTTATGAGATGCGCCGAGGCTTCGAAGCGTGTACCGAGTAATGGAAGGGGCGTTTCTTCAAAGCGCGTATCAAGGCTTGCTTCATTTAGGGGAGGAGCCAAAAATGATGACGTCCGAAGCCTCACTGCCTGGCTGTACCACATGACTGCTTCAGAAAGCGGTTTGGATTGTGCAGATTGTGAGGTTTGACAGCAATATAAACCCCTCAGGCTCCATTCAAAATGTAGGTGTTTGTAGGAGAGTTGTGGTCAGTTGAGAGTTTGGATAGTTTGGATACAGGAGTTTAGATAGCGTTTATGTAGTTTGGAGAAAGTTTGGCGTGTTTAGAGAGAGTTGGAGAGATAGATTGGAGATTTAGGAGAGTGAGGAGAGGATAGGGGAGAGGATGGAGCCAGGTTGGATGAGGAAGATTTCCCCTGTGTGGAACATTTTAATTTGATTAACCCGAATAAGGTGAGTGAATAACATTGACCAATAATTCAGACACATTAGGTCGTGTCCAAAAAAAAAGGAATTGTTTAAAACCACAAACTGTTGAAAAACTGCTATTTCTGAATAAAAAAGACTAAAACCTCCCCTGTTCTGTACAGTTCCACAAGCACTTTCACTGTCCTCTGCTTAAGCACATGACACTCTCCTGAAGTGACAAACTTTACATGGCCTGCCATATTATATGCTATGCCACTACTGTAGTGCTGGTAAGGGCCAGAGTTGTGAAATTGATATGAACTGGGCACCAGACATATAACTAAATCTGTTGTAGAGAAAAACACAATTTTTAGTGTTAGGCCTGTTGTTCAATTAAACCACACTACAGAAAAATTAAAGTTTATCATAAAATAATTTAAAAACATTTCCAAAACATTTCAGTTTCATTCAAATGTAAAGAGTCCCAACATGCTAAGTCCAAAATGTTCATAAAGTATAAAGTTCATCAAACAAGTCTTTGAGTTTGTTCTCAGGCCATCAAAGGGAAAAATTCAGAATGTTGCAAGCAGTTCATTAAACCCAAAGATGTAAAAAAAAAACCCATTCAGATCCAAAATTCAGAATATTCAAAGTTCTTTGACAATTCAAAATCTCAAAAAGCACAAAATACAACCGAACAAACTCAGTTCTCAGTCCTCCTGATGCCCCCCCCACCCCGCCTAACCCCCCAAAACACAAACAAAAAACCCAAATCAAATGCAATTGACAATAAATTATGTCGAGAAACAATACTTGATTTTATATATATATATATATTTTTAATTCATAGTCATTCCCAAGAGCCAAAACAGACAATACATCCCACATTGTATGGTTAAGATGAAGCTGCCTGCAATTATACACCTGGCCAGAAGGTGGTTTCATGTGCACATGAAGCTTCATGAGATGAACCCTTTCCAGAACCAACTGGCTCAAGTGGTTCAATGCCTCATGCCTTCAACTCACCACCACTAGTTTTACCTATTGCATATTTGTCAACAATAATGTTGGCATGTGCCAGGGATTTCTGTAAGTCTTCAGCTGACACTCTAATTCTTCTTCACTTCACCTCACTGTGCTCTCACAGTCATCTTTACAGGACCACCACACCTTGGCAGAGCAGCAACAGTGCTGAACTTTCTCCATTTGTAGACCGTCTGTCTTACCGTGGACACATGGACATCAGGGCTTTAGAGACACTTTTGTAACCCTTTACATCTTCATGCAGGTCAACAATTCTTGATCGTAGAACTGAGAGCTCTTTTGTGCGAGGCGTGGTTCACATTAGGCAATGCCTCTTGAGAACAGCAAACTCACAACTGGTGTGTTTTTTATAGGGCAGGGCAGCTTTAACCAACACATCCTATCTAATCAAATTGATTGGACCCCAGGTTGGCTGACTCCTGGCTCCAATTGGCTCTTGGAGAAGTAATTAGCCGAGGGGTTCACATACTTTTTCCACCCTGCACTTTGACTATTGGCATATTGTGTTGAATAAAAACATGAAAACTTAATTTTTTTTCTGTGGTATTAGTCTAAGCAGACTGTGTTTGTCTGCTGATGTGACTTTGATGAAGATCAGAACATATTTTATGACCAACTTAAGCAGAAATCCAAGTAATGCCAAAGGGTTCAAATACTTTTTCATGCCACTGTATCAGGAGGAGCTCAAAGAAGGTTGAACTGTCAGCAGATCAGATATCAGCAAAAATCCACCATCATGCATCCCTACATATGATCAGTCAAACATCTGGACATGAAGATGCTTCAGTTCATAATCACACACACAAGATCTACAATAGAAACAGAGAAAACATGAACTTACTTCAGAATCTCCAGTCTACAGTTTGGACTCTGCAGAAAATCACACAGCAGCTTCACTCCTAAATCATGAAGATTGTTGCTGCTCAGGTCCAGCTGTCTCAGATGGGAGGGGTTGGACTTCAGAGCTGAGGCTAAAGAGGAACAGCTGATCTCTGACAAACTGCAGTCCCCCAGTCTGAATAAAGAAGAGAGAATGAAGAGAAAAGCTATTTAGGATCCAATCAGATGTGTCCACATCACACAGTCTGCTCAGCAGAGCCAATCAGCTGCTGCTCTGACTCCTGTCATAACATTACACATAAGTAGGGATGTCCAATATCTTCATCATAATGATGGTGTTGGCAGATATGAGCTCAAACAGGCTGAGGAATATGTGACTGAAATGTTCTGATTTTAATTTATCATGTTCTGAATCAGAGACGTGTTTTCTTACAGAACACAAATGTCTGTCTGTCGTGTGTCCAGGTGGTTATTTGTTACACACATCTAGTGATGCTTATTCTTGGACACATCATCAGTGATAGTACCTGGGGTCATAGGGGGTTTCGGGTATTTCAACTTCAGACTCCCTCTCCCAGGCGACCCGGCCGGGAGTGATCAGTTCCCGGCCTGTGTCCAAGAAGTGCTCATCCACTGCTTGTCCCTCTGGATCCACAGCCACCGTGAGGCTCTTTCCGCAGCCTCTGATGATGAACAGATGGCATTTCTTTTGTGTGCACCTGTGATGCCCAAGAGGCTAAAGGCCTTGCAGAGTGACTTCCCTGCAAAACCCCTTGCCCCTACCTCAAACGGCAGACATCTTGCACGCCACCCCCGTCAGCGGCACTCCTCCACCAGCTCTGCATACTTCTCCCTCTTTCTCTCACTGGCTTCCTCTATCCTCTCCTCCCAGGGCACTGTCAGCTCCAGCAAAACGACCTCTTTGGATGTGTCTGAGAACAGGACGATGTCTGGTCTGAAGGTGGTTTCCATGATGTTTTCTGGAAATTTCAGTTGTTTTCCCAGGTCCACCCTTAGCTGCCAGTCCCTGGCTGTTCCAAGGAAGCCAATTTGAGTTTTCCTGCTGGGAGGTGGCTGTTCCCTAGCTTTAACAAAGGGGATGACTCGTGTTGGTGGTTGTAGGCGCTTGCTCTGGTCTATGGCAGCATTGATGGACTCAGCAACCGCCTTCAGCACTCGGTCATGATGCCAGCGATAGCGGCCATCACCAAGTGCTTTAGGATAGCTGCTGAGGATGTGCTCCAGCGATCCTCTACCCTGGAACAAGGGGCATGCTGGAGTTTCCACCTTGCCCCAGCAGAAGAGGTTGGATGGGCTGGGCAAGACGTCGTAAACCGACTGAACGAGAAATCTGATGCGGAGAGGCTCAGCTCTCCACAACTCGGCCCATGAGATTTTCCTCTCCATGGCTTCTTCCCATCTGGTCCAAGCACCCTGCTGCCTCAGACCTACCCACTGGCTTGCCCGCTGCTCTTCAACCCCCGCCCTCACTTCGAGCTGGACAAGGTCCCTCCTTTCCTTGCCCTTAACCTTGCTGTAGTGGGTTGTTGGGATGGTGCCCAGTCCTGCTCGACCAGTCGCCACAGAACCGACCAGTTCTTTGTGGGACAGCCGTGCTTCTGCCTGGTCCACCGCCTCCTGCGCCCGCCACCTTCTGCCCGTTCTCACTTCAATACCAGCTTGAGCTACTTTCCGGTCCTTGGACTCCCTGTATTGGAGGACTTCCCTCGCTCTGGCAACCTTGAATTCCTCTGTCAGGCTGTTGATAGGGAGGGTCAGTTTGTTCTTATTGCCATAGAGGGCGATGCTGCCCCGGCTTCTAGGTAACCCCAACCAGCGTCGCAGGTGGCTGCTGGCCCTCCTCTCGAACCCTTCGACCGTGGAGATGGGAAAGTCGTATACCAGCAATGGCCACAGAATCCTAGGCAGAATGCCATGCTGGTATACCCAGGCCTTGAATTTCCCTGGGAGACCTGACTTGTCAACTGTGGTCAGCCAACACTCCAGCTGTTCATTGGCTGCCCTGATAGAAGCAGCGTCCTTCAGGGAACAGTCAAACATCTTCCCAAGGCTCTTCACGGGTTTCTCAGTGACTGATGGGATCTTGGCGTCTGCCAGGGAGAACTGGAACCGGTCTGTCACCTTCCCTCTCTTCGGGACAAGGGATCTGGATTTTTCTGTCTTGAAGCGCATGCGGGCCCAGGTGGTAAGCCTCTCCAAACCGTGGAGGATTCATCTGCATCCTGGGACTGACTCTGTTGTAACAGTCAGGTCATCCATAAATGCTCTGATCGGAGGCTGGCGCACTCCAGACTTTGTTTTGGGGCTTCTGCACTCCGGCTCTGCAGACTTGACCAGCATGTTCATGGCCAGTGCAAAGAGAATCACTGAAATAGTACATCCCGTGATGATCCCTTTCTCTAGTCTATGCTGCTCGGATGACACTGTGCCAGAGGTGAATCTCATGACAAAGTTGTCATAGTAGTCCATGATGAGAGCCTTAATGTTGATTGGGACGTGGTGTTTCTCCAAAGCCACCTCCACTAGCTTGTGGGGTATGGAGCTGTAAGCATTGGCTAAATCAAGCCAGAGCAGAGGTTTCCTTTCCCCTCTCGAGCCTCTCTGATCAGCCGGGTCACCACATCGCTGTGTTCAAGGCACCCTGGTATCCCTGGGATCCCCCCTTTTTGTACTGAGGGGTCGATGTACTGATTCTTCAGGAGGTAGTCTGACAGTCATTGGGAGAGGATACTGATGAATATCTTCCCCTCAACGTTGAGCAGTGAGATGGTCCTCAACTGCTCGATGGAACTTGACCTCTCCTCCTTTGGAACCCACACCCCTTCTGCAGAACTCCATTGTTGGGTGACTTTTTCCCTCCTCCAGATCGCTCTTAGGATCATCCACAGACGATGCAGAAGCTTGGGGCACCTCTTGTACACTAGGTAGGGTACGCCATTGGGTCCAGGTGCAGAGGTGTTCCTGGCCACAGACTGGATCTCCTTCCAGCTAGGGGCCTTGGTGTTAAAACTGGTGACTGGTATGGGTGGTTTGATCAGGTCTCTACATTCGCTGAGGTCCTCCTCCCTGGCTGCATCGCTGTGGGAGTTGTGGAGGTACGTGTCTATCTCCCCTTTAGTGCAGGCGAGTTGGCCACTGCGCTTTTGTCCAAGCAGCTGTTTAGTAACCCCAAATGGGTTTTCTAGGAATGCAGCACGCCTTTTAGATCTCTCCTTCGCCCGCCTCCTGTGCCACTCTGCTCGTCGGTGGGTCAGCAGCTTCTTCCTGAGGACAGCTCGTAGTTCTGCCAACCCGGGCTTCTGCTCTTCGCTCGCACCCTTGAACTGTTTCTTCAGGTCTCGGAGCTCCTTTCGCAGCTGTGTGGTCTTTTCTGCCCTGCCATTTCTGAAGTACTGGTTCGTAGAGACTCGCTTTTCCACCGAACCAAACCTCTCTGTGGCAATGCTAATGATCATGGTTGTCATTGTTTGGAGTTTCCGGTCTGCCCCTCCCTTCAAGGTAGCTTCCAGGATACCTGCCAGGTCGTCGTCAAGCTTCTGCCACTCACTCCCCTTGCTGGCTGGAGGCCACTTAATCCGCCGTTGGTGTTGTGGAACTCCTGGCGCTTGAGCTTACTGAGCGTGGAGGTTTTGGGCGCTGTGGGGTGACTCCTGGCCACGGGGGACATGTCCCCCCCACTTTTTCAAAAGCCTGTTTCAGTCCCCTGCAGAATTAACCGTCTGAAAACAATGTGATGTTACGCTATAGCCTGATACACGTCTAGCACAAGGACCCAACGGCCGCTCAAGCCGAAGACTTCCCTCAGTCTGGACCGCCCACAAGCTCTGTGATTGGCTCTGGCGCTCCCTGTGTGATTATCCCTGCTGTCAGTCACTCCATCACCCGCCGGCTAATGTTTGTTAATCAGAGTCCGTGCACAGCGCCGTTTGAAGAGTTTTTAGGAGGGTGACGTTCATTTTGCCTCGGTCACGTCATGTTGTCAGAGGTTTCATTTAGCCTACACTGACGTTTGAACTCGCGTGGCTTTTTTTTTTTGTAATTAGGCGCAGCCAAGATGTTGAAAAAAAAAAAGTCCACGAAAGAGACTTCATTAGAAGTCAGAGTGTAAGCATCAGCCCAGCCTGCAACACCTTCACTGGCTCCCAGTCCACTTCAAAATCCTCCTCAAATACAACTTCTCAAAAATCTTGTAAACTTTCTTCTTCTCCTTTTTTCTTCTTCTCCTCCTCCTCTCTCCCCCTCCTTCTTCTCCTCCTTGTTTCATTGCCTCCTTTCTTCCCACTCTTCTCCTCTTTCTCCCACTCCTCCTCCTTCCTTCTTCTCCACCTCCTCCTTATTATTGTTCTCCTTTCTTCTCCTTCTCCTCCTTTCCTCTCCTCCTCTTCCCTCTTTTTCCTCTAATTCAGATTTTATATTATTAACCTTGACAGCTGTAGAGCCTCAACAATGCAATTTTTATGTTTTTTAAAAAGCTTTCATTTAATGCCAAAGTGATACACTTTTGATTAAGTTATTATTTTCATAAAATATTTCTATTTTAAGACAGCAGCGACAGTTAAAAACAAAAAAAATAATAAAATGTAATTTTATAAGTGCTGTCAGAGGATTAAAAATTAATCAAATTAATTACCGGATTTGTAAGCAATTAATCTAATTAATCCAATTTTAATCTAGGATATTAAAAAAATGTAGTGCATGACTAATCAAATGAATACACTAAGAAGTGAAGATTTGTAAATCCACATTTTTATTGGTAACTAAATAAAACCAAAGTCAGGGCAACTTCTCCAGAAAATTCTAAGCTCAATCAGGCAACTCAAATTACACTTTAAGTGTGTTTCATAAATCAAATTCAAAATAAGAAAAAGGTCAAGGACATCCAGCAAAACAATTAGGCCTGATGCATTATTAAAGACTGTAGTACAAATATAGATGAATAAATTCAAAAATAAAATCAGACTAAGTCTTAAATATGCCATTCCTGTTGTCACCTGGGGCCTCATGTACAAAGACTTGCGTGGATTTCATACTAGAACATGGCGTACGATCAAACCAGGAAAACGTCGTACGCACAAAAATATCCAGATGTATGAATCTGTGCGCACACATGAATCCAAGCACATATCCTTTGTACATCTCAATCAGCGTGGAACTGAGCGCACATGTTTGAGTACCCGACTCCTCCCCGTCCACGCCTCCAAATACATACACAAATCACATTTAAATGAGCCCTGCGCTTGAGATTCCCCTCTCTGGATGATCAGAAAATTAAAAAAAAATAGTAAGATGGTCTTAAAAAAGAATTTCATGGAAAGTTCTTTTGAGGTACTACTCCCTGAAGTGGAGGCGTGCAAATAGTCCTCTTTGGCACGATGTCCTGACATAATAGATTGGAATAATATGATATAATTATAAGCAACAAATACAAGACGAGTAAGTGGGAGAGTATGTGAGGCTGTCAGAGGGCACACAAGTAGAGATGAAGGAATTGGTCCAAAATCAGGGTGAAGCTGAGACCCATGCGGTCGGAACAGGGGATGGGGGTGGGGGGGCGGCAGGAGAAGAAGCCACCCCATTTAAACAGACTCTGCTCTCTCAGGGGTGGTTGGAGCACATGTGGGTGATTCCCCAAGGTAAATACCTGTGTATTTGTGTAACTCACATCATTTGTTCATACACAGACCCATAAGACAGGGCAGAGGTCGGCAAATAGCATCCCCCCCTTTTTTTTTCTTTTGAACTGAAAAGCGGCCTCTGTCCGAATGAAAGATCGCAGCAGAGGAGATAAAAGACGTAACAGAGGCAAAAACTTTGTTTAATCATCTGTTCTGATGTTTGTTAGTTTATCTGAGAGCAGATCAGACAGGAGCAGACTGTTCACTCACGCTCTCTCATAGAAACATAAGGTAGTGCTGAATTGCGCACGGATGGCAGCTGCAGGTCACCAGTGATCTGTTAATAAGAAAAGCTTAAAAACACGTCTGTATGAACGTTGGCTGTGAATTTTTTGTCAGGTTTTTAAGAAGAGTCGTTAAAAGTTGATTTCAGCTTGAATATCCCAATTAATGAATAAAAACATCTGACATTCCCTGTCCTGGAAACTGTTATTTCTGCCTAAATAATCCCATTAAAGATTCTGGTACATTATTTATAAATAGAACAACAGATATTTTAATACAAACAGCGTAAAGAGGTGTGATTTTTTTTTTTTTGTCTTTTAATCTGTGCGTAATACGGGTTCCAGTCGATCATCCAAGTGAGCTCCCACTTTCTCTCGTCACTCCCCTGTTTATTCATTAATTAACAATAATCATCTGTATATATTAACCTCTGATTATGTTCTGGCCCGACATGAAGTGACTCTAAAGAAAAAATATGGCCCGAGGCCAAACTTGCCGATCCCTTGGATAGAGGTTCATGCGTAAATGCTGTTTGGTGTTACTTGGTTTGAAATCTTCTAAATTTAAATTGAAACATGCCACCATATCAAACAGGATATCACAGTAAACTTGATTTACAGTTTTTGTTCATTAATTTTATACACTACTAACATGGATCAAACCCTGTTGTTGCAAAACAGCGCAGAAGTGCGTCGGGAAAAGGCTGATCATTTCACACTTTTACGCACGGGGTTATTAAGATGACTACACAACACAAAGAGACAATCAAGGGCTTAATAGAAAGATCTTAAGATGTAGTTTAATCAGCAAAAAAACAGGAGGTCACAAACTTCAACCACTGATTAGTAATGATGCTGTAAAGACGGGATGGAATTGGGGGCGCACATTCTCAAAGCTCATAATGAGGATTATTTTAAGACAACTACTGTAATAAATTTACAGACCAAGAAGTCCCATCATGCACAGTGCCAGTGTGTAGTTTGTTTATGTTCTAATTTTTTTTTTTTGGTAAAAAAAAAAAAAGGCCACCTCGCCACAATGTTGGTTAACGGCTTTTGCACCTCACATATGACCTTTACATTGATCTAATAAATTGTTTCCTGTTGACATACACAAATTCATCATGTGATGGCTCTTTTATGGTAATGTGTGTGCAGTAGACAGCTCTGATCACATTGGGGAAGTTGTCTTTCACTGTAATTTGTACTTTAATGTTGAATGCCGGCTGTGGCTCTGCGCACGGTTTCAGGAGGACTGTCCTCTGGAACTAAAAACGGCTGATGATCCCGCTGATGATCGTCATCATTTTTCTGTAAATCCTCTCAATCTCCGAACACACGCTCTCTTTGCATTGTAACATTTACGTCTTCTCACACTGCTAAATCAGCTGTTGTGTTTAACTGTATTTTTTCCACCACTTTTACTCATGTGACTGCAGACACGTGGGTGTGTTCATTGTTTATAAGTGTTAATTGTTGCTGTGTCTCTGAGAACGACTTGTTTTCACATTTATTTAGCCCATTTAACACTTTCCCGGCATCACCTCTGAGTGTCGCCAAAAGAGCAACAGCAGTAGAAACGTGCGTACGCCAGCCATGAAGCTGGCGTGAGGCACCGCACATTTCCACGGTCATTTCACTCTTGATACATCTGTACTTTGCTGTGAAAAAGAGCGTACGCCACGTTTTTGTGCGTACGCACCCTTTGTACATGAGGCCCCTGGGCTTTGTTTGGTTTGACTAGAGACGCATGTGTGAAGTGACACGTGCCACTGCCATGTACGGGTCCTCCAGCTGGACAATATTAAAATGTTTGTGTGCTATGATTAATCTGCGATTAATTTTTATAGCGCATTAATTTGTGGTGTAATTCATTGATGTAATTAATGCACTAAAGTGACAGCCCTAAATTTTATACAAACAGGCTGTTATACCCCCCCATGTCTTACCAGGTTACAGTAATTAGAGAGGCTGGACGAGGTAGAGGAGCAGAGGCAGACTTTGATGGACAGCCCCCCCCCCCCCCCCCCCGCCAAATACACACACATGCAAACATATGCATCCACATCAGTGTTCAACCACATGTCCCCCCCACTTTTGAAATCAAAGTTTCGTCCATGTGTGTGTGAGTGTGTTAGTGACCATTTGTATGTGACTGTGTGTCTGCATACTGACTCAGATCCTACTGCAATAAACATGAACAGGTGAAGAGCAGAGTCCAAATATACAAGACAAGGATACAAAGAGCTGAAAACACATTCAGGGAGCACAGAAGAACAAATGTCTGTGAGGGTCTGGTGCTGATAAAGACCGAGTACAGCCAGATATGAGCCATGCTGATGTGGATTTAAAGTCTGAAATGAGTCTGACAACAGTGAGGATGTCATCAGGGGAGAGGGACGGGAAGGTGGAAGAGACAGAGATGAAGAGACGTCAGATGGAAAACGTGACTTTATCTTGTTGAGGACATGGTGGGAGGAACAAGAAAGGGGTGGGGGGTCATGAGGTGGCCCCAAGAGGGGTCAAAGGGTCATGTCCTCATGGCGGTCTAACATCCATTTAAAGTCTGTCCACAGAGATGACTGCCTTCTCTCCTTCCAGCATCAGCTGTTTCCTGATGGGGTGGAGTTGTTTGTGCTGGTTCCAGATTTCTTTGAGATGCTGATCATTGAGTCCATAGTCTGTTCGTTGAGCTGTCTGCCCTGCTGCTGAACCTGGAGCTTCTGCTTCAAATGTCCATATTTGGTGACTATTGGACGTGGTGGGTTGGTGGTGTTTCTCTGGCCCATTGGGTGATGGTGTTGAAATGTGATGGTGCTGATTGTCTCAGAGGGAAGTTGGAGCTGCTGAGTCATCAAATCCTGTCTGTTTATCCTGGTCTGCTGTGGAGTGTTCAGGAATGCTGGCAAAAACCAGATTGTCCCTCATGCTGTGTGATTTTAAGTCCAGATTGTAACTTCCATTTCCTTTTTATCTGCCATGCTGGAGGTGATCTGGCTGCTCAGTGTGTTGACAGATTGTTGAAGTGAGTTATTTCCCTGGCTCAGTGTTTCAATCTGCTCCTGACTTAATTCCAGGCTCTCCCACAGACTTCCCTGTGTAGTACCTCCATAACAACATTTCTGTTGTCCACTCCCCAGAGGTCTTGTTCAGTTGATGAACAACATGGCTTACCTCTGAGCAGCATGGAGGCTGTGGCTGAGAATCTGGGCTTGTAAAAGGAGAGTTGAAGCTATTGTAGCGGGTTAGTCTGGGGGGCCAGTCAGAGTCACGTCTGACAAATAAAGAAAGGATTAAATTCCTTCAATCAACCAGAAGGAAAAACAAGGCAAAGTAGATTTTTCAAATTAAAATCAATGCAATATGCAAGACAAACAAGGAAAAAAAAACGAACAAGCGATGTGGGCACATGTATATTCAGTTCAGTTCAGTTTCTTCAAAACAAAAAATCCGTTCCAGGTTTTCAAAATACATTTTCCACAAAGTTCAATCCAGTTTAGAGCTGAAACGATTCCTCCGATAATCTTGATTATTCGATTACAAAATATCCTCAGGCAAATTGTGTGCCTCGAATCCTCGTTTAATATATAATTATACATATAAAATATATATCTGGACTACCATACAGTGCACGGTGTTTGACATGGACGGTCATTTCTGTGGCACAACACGCCTGCTACTTCCGCTGCTGCGCGGCTTGTAAAATCATGAAGGAAGAGAAAGAGAGGGACAGAAAGGAGAGTCCACAGAAGAAACGGCAGAGAGTGTCCCAAGTGTGTGGTCACTACAAGAAGGGACGAAAAGAAAACACAGTGCAGTGTGTCTGATGTCGAACGGAGTTAGCTTAGCACGTAGCTTAGCATGATAACACGGCGTCACTGCTGCAGCATCGCCAACAGTAAACATCCGGTCCTGTGGCCAGAGCGACACAACAGGATGACACTCATTATACATCAACAGAAGCAGCTAATGTGATCAATAACTGAGATATGGGCTAGTAAATAACCTACTTTGATTATGGCTCCGTGTAAAGGCTGGTTCAGAACGTAAATCAATGCGGAGGCTACTTGCCCAGAATCATGTGTATTTTGTTCACATACTTTTCACATCCAATAACTTTACATTTAATTTGATTGCAGAGAGTAGAAGAGGAAACACTGACAGTGAGTAGAGGAAGCAGGTGTAGGGAATGCTTTCATATGTTATAGAAATGTACATTAGCTAGTTAAATGATCTTAGTATCTAAGGATGAGATTATTTGGTCTTAGTAATAAAGTAAACAAAATAAGATCATCAATATGGTACAGTAGTAAAGGCAATAATTTAGCAAAAAGAGACAAGCATGAATACAAATAAAATAAAAATAACCAAACTTAAAAAAAAAATACTGAAAAAAACAAGATATGGCCCAGAGTAAAAATAAAAGTATAGATTTTGATTTTGAGATCCCATTTATGCTCAGAATGTTCAAAATAAGAAAAATAAGTTGTTAATTTAAGTGACCTGGCTTTTCTGTTTTGTGTGTTACTAATAATAATAATGTGTAGTGATTCAATGTAAAAAAAAATAGCAGCGAGTGAAATGTAACTGTTATCCAGTTACTCAATTTATCGTCAAAAATTTGAGAGAGTAATCAATTACAAAAAGAATGGATAGCTGCAGCCCTAATCCAGTTCAAACCAAATGAAATCAGGCTTTGCAATGTAAACCCAGTCCAGGTTTTACCATGGACCCACTCTCAATACAACACGAGGTAAATATCAGATTTGCATCTTTGCGCCGTTCAATTTCGGACATTAAGAATTCACACATGCACTCAAAAGGCACTCATGGTACCGTAGTCAGGCTATGGTCGGTCTGTCAGTCGTTCTGAGTGGATATTCCAGCCAACTTTACGGACTCAAGACAAGGAAGAGGATAAGGTGCTCCAGAAATTCCCTCACGGAAATAATGCCTCAGGTACAATCCTTCTTCATCCCCCCACAGACTCGCAACGCAAGGCCACACAGAGCTATAGATCAGAGCAAGAGAGGCGGACTGACACAACGTTAACAACGTACAAGTATTCCGATAGTTGTATGGCGTTCATTATGTCTTTAGGTTCCATAGATATAGTTTTCTTTCATTTAACTCAGACATGTAGGCTTTTTACATACCTTGACATGTTTTGGCGGAAACTTCCGCCTTCCTCAGAAGTGTCACCAGATGATAGGTGTGACGTGTTAAATCAGCTGGTGTTACATGAAACATGTCAAGGTATGTAAAAAACCAACATACTAAGTATTCCGATGTCTTCCTCATTCACTGTCCCCCTCAGCCTCTCCGGACATGCTCAGCTATGCTATTTCCTGGATCAGAGTTGGTAAGTGAGTAGGGCATGGGTAAGTGGGGATTGGTGCTGCAAGGATCGTGGATGTGGAAACTGACTCGTGATGGCTGTGCACAGGATGGTGGGGGCTGTGTGATGAGTGTAATTGTAAAAGGGGCGCTATGCAATTTTCTCTTCATTACCAGGGTTAGAAGAAGTCCTGTTGCTGCTGATTTTGTGTCCTGATGAATGTTTCAAGGTCTGTCAGGGCATTCTTCCATGTGGGTTAAGGTCCAGCCATGAGCAGAGAAAAAGAAGGACATGGCTGAACAGAGATGGAAAAAGCAAGTTTATGTCCTTGGGAGCAAAAGTGTTGACATCTTATCCAGCAGCAGATGGGGGTTATCTTGGATGGCTCACAGACTGGTGAGAAGTCACAACTGCATCAGTCTGCAAGCTGCCATAATGTTTTTTACTGGTTGTCAGGTGGTCTGTTTGTCTGTCCATGAGAGAGAGAATTCAGTCATTACTCTACAGATCTGTTGAATTTGAATTCAGAGCCAGGGTTGATTTCAGGGGTTGTTGACATTGTGAGGCAGCTTTCCACAGTTTGATAAGAACTCCTCCAACAACATTAGAAATGCTTTGGGGAGGTTTGAGCTCAAGCTCATCTAGATGTTGAATCAGATGTTGTTTGTCTTGTTTCCTGTTTCTAAAACAAACAGACTGTCACAATCAGAGGAACACATCAGTTCTCCTACAGGACACACTTGGTCTGATTTACAACAGAAGAAGAGTGGAGATATATCAGGAGGAGCTCAGAGAAGGTTGAACTGTCAGAAGATCAGATATCAGCAAAAATCCACCATCATGCATCCCTACATATGATCAGTCAAACATCTGGACATGAAGATGCTTCAGTTCATAATCACACACACAAGATCTACAATAGAAACAGAGAAAACATGAACTTACTTCAGAATCTCCAGTCTACAGTTTGGACTCTGCAGAAAATCACACAGCAGCTTCACTCCTAAATCATGAAGATTGTTGCTGCTCAGGTCCAGCTGTCTCAGATGGGAGGGGTTGGACTTCAGAGCTGAGACTAAAGAAGAACAGCTGATCTCTGACAAACTGCAGCTCCACAGTCTGAATAAAGAAGAGAGAATGAAGAGAAAAACTCTTTAGGATCCAATCAGAGGTGTCCACATCACACAGTCTGCTCAGCAGAGCCAATCAGCTGCTGCTCTGCCTCCTGTCATAACATTACACATAAGTAGGGATGTCCAATATCTTCATCATCATGTTGGTGTTGGCAGACCTGAGCTCAAGACCTCATCATCAGGATCACAGATCTGAACATTTGCCTAGGTGCAACCTTCGGGGGTACACCCAGCCGGTCTCAAGCCCGGATAAAGGAGGAGAGTTTTGCATGGGGCTGACACCCCCAGTGTTTTCTCTACACTCATTTAGCAGTGATCCGACCTGCCGCTCCTTCAATTTTTTTTTTTTATTTAAACTGCAAATACACCACCGCAGCATCATGTCGCCGCCTTCACAGCAGAGTCCTGCATTAAGTTGGGTGTTGCGAGTGCTGAGGCAGATAACTATCTTGCCCATAGTTGTGTCGCTATGGTTTGCATATTTTAAATAAAATGCATTTTTCCTCTCCGCTCTGACAAACGCCTCCTAACCTGCTCTTTTCGCGCAACACCAATAAGCCGAGCGGCAACCAAACCGTCTCTCTGCAGGTGGAGTGCCCTCCGACATGCAGTCTTTTTTTCAAGCAGCTGCTGCCACCGTGGTTCGAGAGGTAGCTGTGATTCAGCGAACGTCAAAGCAGGGGCCACCTAAAAGTGTTTCATTACACTCCCTTCCCTAAAAACAGTTCAGTAGAAATGCTTTCTCACGTCCAGTTCTTCTATAGTTTGATATGATTGGCTGCTGCCAGGTGACTGCAGCCAGAAAGTTCAACATGCTGGACTCTGAGCAGCAGGGCAAAACCTGTGTGCATGCTCTTGGGCAGCAACCGCTTCTGGGTCCTACCGCGGCGGTCAAAACCGCTTGCTGTCTGCCGCCTGCCCCTCATTGAAATGACTGGAGGTGGCGCGTTGCCGTGCGGCAGTGTGAGGGGAGTATAAAGACACACACACACACACACACATACACACTCACACAGGCGGCGGAGGAAGGAGCGACCATAACAGTAAAAAAATAAAAAAACTCTTTAAACAGACATTAATGGATGAGCAGAAGCGTACCAAACAATCTCCCCAAGCAAAAATCTCAACATTTTTCTCAACTGCCCTTACTAAGGAGGGGATCACAGCTAGCAGTGTAGGAAACTTTCAGCATGTAGTTTCTCCTTATTGTCAGTCACTTGCTTTAACTTTATTAAGCATGATTCATCTTCTCTCCACCTGCTGAGCTTACATGGTTACATAAAATGTTACATTCTTCCTGTTTTTTTAAAACTATTTATACTTTATGCAGTGTATTTTACATTTTTTTGAGAATGTTGTAGTTCTATGAAAAAGTGCTCCATTGCCAAAAAAAGGGAACAAATTTCAGTGCTCACTATTTATTCAGATCTAAATGCTCTTTAATTATGATATTACGGAGCATTTTTGATGGACCCCCCCCCCACTCCAAGCCAATGAACCTAGGGGAAACACTGACCCCCATCCTGTAAAAAAAAAACCCAACCAGCAAGCGTGGCCCTTTGTTCCATACGGAATCAAGAGGCAGAAGTCAAAAGTTATAAGTCAAGCATTATGGCCAACAAAAATGACTGACTCTGACGGAGTGAGTGTGATACGTGTGATGTCAAAATGAGACCCATTCTCAGAGAGAGCAAAGGAAATGCAGGTAGATGCAGAGGGAAGGCCATTCCCACACTATCTGACATATTCCACATCTCACAATGGATGGGAAAAAATGATAGGGACAGGATAATATATAGCAGCTCAAAACAGGCTCTATTTTGCCTTGCCGTGCTTGCTGTTCTCCTTTGAAGTAGAGAAGAGGTAAATGGTAAATGGTAAATGGACTTGAGCTTATATAGCGCTTTTCTAGTCTTTTGACTACTCAAAGCTGCTTTACACCACAGGTCACACCTACCCATTCACACCCATTTGCACTCACATTCATTCACTGATGGTTCAGAGTCTCTATGTTAGTTATCCATCAGTATCTCTAACACATTCACGCCCTTTCATGCCCATTTACACACCACTGACGCAGCAGTGGGAGCAACTTGGGGTTAAGTGTCTTGCCCAAGGACACATCGCCATGTGTCGCCCGGAGCTGGGCTTGAACTTGCAACCTCCCGATCACTGACCAAGCGCACTATCCAACTGCGCCACCGACGCCCCTCAACAAGGTCAACAAGTGCACCAAATTCCACAGAAGGGATGAAAATTTCCAATATAAAATACACTCAACAAAAATATAAACGCAACACTTTTGTTTTTGCTCCCATTTTTCATGAGATGGACTTAAAGATCTAAAATTCATTCCAGATAAACAATATTACCATTTCTTTCAAACACTGTTCACAAATCTGTCTAAATGTGTGATAGTGAGCACTTCTGCTTTGCTGAGATAATCCATCCCACCTCACAGGTGTGCCACATCAAGATGCTCATCAGACACCATGATTGGTGCACAGGTGTGCCTTATACTGTCCACAATAAAAGGCCACCCTGAAATGTGCAGTTTTTTTGGTTTATTGGGGGTCTGGGGACTCAGAACCAGTCAGTATCTGGTGTGACCACCATTTGCCTCATGCAGTGCAACACATCTTCTTCTAGGGTGTTCCATACAACTATTTCACCTCCGATACGATACCGATATTGCAGCCTTGAGTATTGGCCGATACCGATATCAATCCGAGACGATATCAGCAAGAATCATACAGACTTTTATTACCTCTTTTGTAGTGTGGACTGTAAGAAAAGGCTTGATCTGGTGAGATCACTCAAACAGAGAACAGTAGTCAGCAATAGTAGGTATGAGAAAAACTGACCCATTTGTTATTAACCAATAGGTTAAATAAATTTTAACCTTAAACATAAGAATATACTACAATTAAAACAACGTGAATAAGAAATATTAGAAGACCCTGAAAAGTGACCTCAATAAATCAAACAAAAACATATTTCACCAATTGCAAAATAACCACTGTGTTGAACTTAAACATAAGCATATTCTACAACTGAATAAAATAAAAAATACATATATTAGAACGGACTGCTGGTATCGGAGTGTTGATATCGGAGATTTAGGATGGTAGTGATCCGATATTTGTTTTTTGACCCGATATCCGACATCAATATCGGATCGACATCCCTATCTTCTTCGTGACAGTGAGTTTATCAGATTGTCAATTGTGGCCTGTGGAATGTTGGTCCACTCCTCTTCAATGGCTGCAGTTGCTGGATATTAGTGTGGAACTGGTACACGCTTGTCGATATGCTCAAGCACATCCTGGACAAACATGCTCAATGGGTGACATGTCCGGTGAGTATGCTGGCATGCAAGAACTGGGACATTTTCAGCTTCCAAGAATTGTGTACAGATCCTTGCAACATGGGGCCGTGCATTATCTTTCTGAAACATGAGGTGATGATCATGGATGTATGGCACAACAATGGACCTCAGGATCTCATCACGGTATCTGTGTGCATTCAAAATGCCATCAATAAAATGCACCTGTGTTCTTCGTCCATAACAGATGCCTGCCCATACCATAACCCCACCACCACCACCATGGGCCACTCGATCCTCTCTGGTCTTCTGCACATGGTCCAGGACTGTGGCAGTGATCCAGCTGAAGACCGGGATGTGGCACATGATGTGAAGGCTTCTGGACTTCTTGATGTGGGAGATGATTCTGTTGGCCTGCTCCTCATCTCTGAACCGCTTCCTGGAAAGTACTCCTCCTTCTGCTGGTCAGTGAACGTCCTCTGACCTCTGTCACCATGTCAACACATCCAGGAGGGATCTGATTGGCTGCTGCAGGGCGTTCTGGTGATCTGCAGAGGCGAGCAGATGGGAGCAGGCTCCCCCTGATGAGGTTGGTCAGCAGCACATCCACTGAGGTGGACTTTGTGACATCAGTCAGGATTCTTGTTTTGTGGAAGTCCAGAGGAAGCCGACACTCATCCAGACCATCAAAGATGAACAAGACCCGGAACTCCTCAAACCTGCAGATTCCTGCTTCTTTGGTTTCTCTGAAGAAGTGATGAACAAGCTCCACCAAGCTGAACTTCTGCTCCTTCAGCAGATTCAGCTCTCTGAAGGTGAATGGAAACATGAACTGTATCTCCTGGTGGACTTTGTCTTCAGCCCAGTCCAGGGTGAACTTCTCAGTGAGGACTGTTTTACCAATGCCAGCCACGCCCTTCGTCATCACTCTTCTGATTGGTTCATCTTCTCCAGGTGGTTGTTTAAAGATGTCTTCTCCTCTGATGGTCTTCTCTGGTCTGTGATGTCTCCTGGATGTGGTCTCGATCTGTCGGACCTCATGTTCCTCATTGACCCCTCCAGCCTCTCCCTCTGTGATGTAGAGCTCTGTGTAGATCTGGTTCAGCAGGGTCTGGGTTCCTGCTTTAGCGATTCCCTCAAACACGGTCTGGAACTTCTGCTTCAGGTTGGACTTGAGTTTGCGTCGGCACACTGAGGGATCAGATCCTGAGGGAAGACCAGCAAATGACATTAAAGTCTGGATCCTGGACAAAGTCCTGCTGTCACAGAGGAGCTGCTCACATCTTCTCATTTTACCAAAAGTATATTTCTATTCAAACATTGTTATAAATATCATATTAGAGTGGTGGGCTATGACTTCCCTTATCTCTTGTAATGACGTTGATAATTAACAGGTCAAGCCGCGGGAGTGGGAGACAAAAGATGGTGAAAGAGAAATGAATTAATTAATCCTGTGAAGTCACTTAAATCAAAACATTTCTAGAGGAGAACGCATCAGGAGAAGCTGCAGGTAAAGGAGCTCGTACCTAATCAACCGAAAATCAGAATTAACTAGAATGCACTCAGAGAGCACAGACCTCCGCCAGCGCCACAGTCCTCAGCCATATTGTCATTTTGACCATAAATATTACTCCTACCTTCATTTCATCGAAATATTTAGATTCCTTGACTGTGAAAACATACCATTAGCAACTGGATTCATAATGATATCTATTTTAGTTCAGTAGTTATTCACAAAAATCACATTTTTTGCCATTGCACTGATTCAGATCAACACCAAAATTGAATCAGTTCTTCCTTTTCCCATGCTGAACATTTCCTGAAAATTTCATCCAAATCTGTCCATTAATTTTTGAGTTATTTTGTTCACAGACTGACGGACGGACAGACAGACTCTCCCGAAAACATAACCTCCTTGGCGGAGGTAATCAGCAGTCCAAGTACAAAAAACTCAGTTTGACACTTCTGACTTTTTTAAAATAGGTGAAATAACCTCCTCCATGATGTATTAAGCTGCGTTCACACCCAATGTGAATCCCATAGCCCAATGAAGTTGCAGTGTCCATAAATACCTCATTTTTGTCACTGTTGCACGTCGCCGTGGCTTGGAGATGTCACATCTGCTCGAGATTCATTGTGATCTTATGAAGTATTATATAATAAGATGTACAAGCTGACATTATTCCAACTGTATCCTTTTCACTCACCTACCAAACACAAAACACTGCAGCTGATGCCCTGCAGCAGCATCGTCTGTGAGTTTTTGACGGTCTGTTGGGCAAAACTAATGTCCTCACTGACTAATGTTTCCACACAGACATAGATTGTTACTCTGTAGTCTGGAATAAAAACTGTCCGTCATAGATACCATCACACACACACACACAACGATCGGCTTAAACATGGCAGTCGCATCGCAGGAGGGTTAACCCCGCCCATCACAGCTGTACATTGACTGCATGGACAGTGATCGCGGAGGACGTTCAAGTCATGTTCAGTGTGTAGGTGCTTTTAGGGGCATAAAACAGAGAGGGATTACTTTACACGTGTGTCGGCATGAGGATGAGGCAAACTCATTAATTCACTCCATCATAAAGACAGACAGCCTCCAAATCTTTACATCATTCATCAAAAAATTCAGTCACCTGACCCATAGTCATCTCCATATTGTATTAATTGGTGCATTGATTTTTAGATTTGTGGCAACATCTTAGACCCTAGGTCCACAATAGGCAGACCCTGGTCCGCATCCAGACCGCGGACCACCTCTTTGTGGACAAAGGACAGAAAAAACCCCACAGCATGCCACTCTCTCTGACTGACTGAGGCGAGGTCATGACCGGCCGAGAGAGGAGAGAGAGAAAGAGCGCCCGTGAGAGAGAGAGCGAGAGCGAGTGTGTATGGGCGCACGCTCGCGCTTGCATTATGGGCTACCATTCCCATGACAACGATGCGCTGATTGGCCGATAACTATGCAAGCCGTCAGTCACACACCCTCCTCGTTCACTGTGTTTTCTTAGCAGCATCGTCTTTGCAGCAGGAGCGACGCTCACAATCGGCACCTGACCTCAAAATGGCAGGTCAGATAAAGGTGGACACTGAAAATTGCCGATTTAATGAGATATATTTATCTTACCTACATCAAGCACAAAGCCAATGTGTCTTTCGTGCAAAAGTACTGTTGCCCTGATAAAAAGTGAAAATTTAAACATCATTATGAGAATGGCCACCGTGATCTTGATCAAGAGTGCCGCCTCAAATTCTTGAATGAATGTGCCATAGTTTTTTTTTTCCACCTTAATGACTGAGGCTTTGACAGCTGTTTACCAGAGAACAGTATAAGGGTTTAGTTTTATTATTTTTGCTAAAAGGGACACTTTGTTTTACTTTTGAGGTGTTATGAATATTTGAATTCTCAAGACACTTGATTCACCTTAAGTGAACGTTGTTGTTTGATTATTTTTATTTTAATTTATTGAGTAATACTTAGTAAAAAAGAATATTAGTATGATACTGAAGATGAATGTTTTTGTGCCGTCCAGTAACCCCTGATTATTACTGTAAAGTACATCCAACCTAAAACTACAAAAAAAAAAAAAAACATAAAACATAGTTTTAAAAAAAGCCTAAAATTTTGACGGCACGCATTGCTGTGGACCCTCGACTTCCTCAAATTTTATTTTCTGGACCTTCTACATTTCTAATTTAGAACCCCTGTCTTAGACCATGCAAAAGATATTGCAGGGTCTTAAATTTGATAATCTTCATTTTAGGACTTATAATGTCTTAAATCTGTTTCATTTAAAAGCAACACAAAGTGCCTCACAGAGGCTAAAAACAACATCAAAACAGAAACCCGGTAGCACCCCATACAGAGACATACCCACACACACACTTGCAGACATCAATATACGCATGCCCACACACACACACACACACACACACACACACACACACACACACACACACACACACACACATTCATTTGAGCTGTCATAGAAGAAAAAGAGAGAGAGACATGGCTGTGCACCGAGGACTGAGGTAAGGAATAAGCCACCTTTGGGGGCCATCAACACTGAGGAGGGCTCCTGGCCCACGAGAAGCACAGCCGGAGGCTTCCCCATCCCAGACACGAGACCCCACACCACAGTGCAGGGGCCTCTTGCCATGCAGGTGGAGCGTCCCATGGCAGCAGCCCCAAAAGTGGACCAGGAGCAGCCCCCAGGGTGGAGAGCCCCTATGAGGAAACACTGGAGCTAAAAACCATCATACTAAAACAATAATAAAAATATAAGAAGAGAGATAAAATAACATAAAATGGATAAGTGAAATAACATAAAAAATTAAGAATTAAATATGATCAGAAGTTTGACTAAAAGAATGAACAAGATATACAGTAATAAAATAAAACAAAAAATAATAGAATAAATAACTCGATTAAATCAAGTAAAAGCTTGATTAAAGAGGTGGGTTTTAAGCCTCTTTTTAAAAGTATCAGCAGACTCTGCAGCCCTGAGATTCTCCAGCAGGCTGTTCCACAATCGGGGGCCATAATAACTAAAAGCCGCCTCCCCGTGTGTCTTAGTTCTAACTTTTGGTATGGTTAAAAGGCCAGTGTGAGAGGACCTCAGGGTCACGAGGGCTGATCTGGTAAAAACAGGTCAGATAAATAAGAAGGCCCGAGGCCATTAAGACATTTATAAACCAGTAAAAGAACCTTAAAATTGATCCTGAAACGCACGGGGAGCCAATGCAGCGATTTTAAAAGTGGAGTAATATGTTCCCGCCCTCTGGTCCTCGTCAGAACTCGTGCAGCTGAATTCTGTAATAATTGTAGGTTGGAAATTGTCTTTTTAGGAAGACCAGAGAGCAGGGCATTACAATAATCTAAATGAGAAGAGATAAAAGCATGCATTAACACCTCCGTGCTGGCCTGAGAGAGAAACGGGCGGACTCTGGCTACATTTTTGAGATGGTAAAAACCAATCTTAGTTATGTTCTTGATGTGTGGAATAAAAGAAAGCTCAGAGTCAAAAATCACAATCACCCAAATCTTTTACAGAATTTGTTGGTTTAAGACGGAGTTTTGCTAAAAGTTTCTCTCTCAGGCCTTCAGGGCCAATGACTAAAACTTCTGTTCTGTCCTGGTTGAGCTGTAGGAAATTCTCTGCCATCCATGACTTTATATCTAAAATGCAGTTAAAAAGGGCATCAATAGGCCCTGTGTCATCAGGAGACATGGGGATGTACAGCTGCGTATCATCAGCATAACTATGGAAGCTGATGCCGTGCCTCCTGATGACATCCCCCAGGGGAAGCATGTAAAGATTAAAAATAGTTGGACCTAAAATTGACCCCTGGGGGACCCCACACTTTATCTCATGGGTTCCTGAGGAACATGTATCCAAACTTACAAAGAAGCTTCGATCAGTCAGGTAAGAGTTGAACCATTTCAAAACAGTACCAGAGAGGCCAACCAGGTGCTTCAGTCTATTTAATAAAATGTGATGGTCTACTGTATCGAAGGCGGCAGTCAGATCCAGCAGCACCAAGACTGTGAGTTTATGGTTATCTAAATTGCACCTGATATCATTTAAAATCTTTAAAAGAGCCGTCTCTGTACTGTGATTCATCCTAAAACCAGACTGATGCTTCTCTAAAATGTTGTTCTGAATTAAAAAATAATTTACTTGGTTAAAAACAAGTTTTTCTAAAACTGTACTTAAAAACGGTAAGTTGGATACAGGCGGTAATTGCTTAAGACATTGGGGTCTAAATTGCTCTTCTTCAGGAGGGGCTTTACCACCGCCGTTTTAAAGGAAGTGGAAAAACACCTGTCTGAAGAGAGCACTTCATAATGTAGAGCAGCTGTTCCTCAAAGAAGCCATAAAATGATTTAAAAAATGGTGTGGGAATTGGGTCTAAAAGGCAGGTGGTGGGCTTTACCTGGGAGAAAACTCGACCAAGCGTCCTTGCGTCAACCAGGGCAAAACTCTCCAGTGTTTCCTCGGGTAAAATCAACGACACAGGTGAGTCAACAGTTAAAATCTGTTTAGGTAAAAGATTCAACCTGATGTCATTGATTTTACTCCTGAAGTGGTCTGCAAAGTAGACCACCGAGGGTAGGGCTGCAGCTATCGATTCTTTTTGTACTCGCAAATTTTTGTTGAGTAATCAAGTAATCGGATTACAGTTACATTGCCTCACTGCTATTTTTTTTTAACGTTGAATCACTACACATTATTATTATTAGTAACACACAAAACAGAAAAGCCAGCTCACTTAGATTAAAAACTAATTTTTCTTATTTTGAACATTCTGAGCAAATATGGGATCTCAAAATCAAAATCTATACTTTTATTTTTACTCTGGGCCATATCTTGCTTTTACAGTATTTTTTTTTAGTTTGGTTATTTTTATTTTATTTGTATCCATGTCTGTCTCTTTTTGCTAAATTATTGCCTTTACTAATGTAACTGTTCATGTGTGACAGGATCTGCTCACAGAGATGTTGGTCCACAGACTCAGGATCTTCAGGAAAACTGTCCTGCAGGTGAAGCAGCAGCTCCTGTCATGATGCTCTGCTGTGCTTCACTGACTCTGTGACCTTTGACCCCCACTGTGTTGAGCTGTTGGTGAGTGTGGCTGTGGTCTTCCAGTCCCCCCTCCCTTCAGAATAAAGCTCTTACCTCTCCTTATACACTCAGCCAGCTCATCCTGATTCATCCTCCTCAGGAAGCCCACTGTCATCTTCAAAGTCCCTCTCTGATGTTCCTCTGCTCATCCTCACTCTGAGCCTCTAAGCATTCTGGGTAATCTTGACCTAACCCTCTCTGATCCTCTTCAGCTGGTCCTTCACAAAGGTGATGATGTTCTCCTCCAGCAGCTGGAGAACAGAAGACAGTGGAGATTCAAAGAGAAAGAGAAGAACATCTGGATCATGGTGGAGCATCAGACTTGTAGATCATGGACTTCACTGTTAAAGTGTGATGTTCTCACCAGAAATATGGAGTCCAGCTCTGATTCAGCCTGTTTGGAGAAGATACTGAGGAGTCTAGATGTTTCCATCTGATCTCTGTAGATTAGAACAGGACAAATATAAGAGATCAATGACTCAGCATTAATTATCATCAGGATGACTCAGCATTAATTATCATCGGGATGACTCTGCATTATTTATCATCGGGATGACTCGGCATTAATTATCATCGGGATGACTCAGCATTAATGATCATCAGGATGACTCAGCATTAATTATCATCAGGATGACTCAGCATTAATTATCATCGGGATGACTCGGCATTAATTATAATCAGGATGACTCGGCATTAATTATAATCGGGATGACTCAGCATTCAGTATCGTCAGGATGACTCAGCAATAATTATCATCAGGATGACTCAGCATTAATTATCATCAGGATGACTCAGCAATAATTATCATCAGGATGACTCAGCATTAATTATCATCGGGATGCCTCAGCCTTAATTATCATCAGGATGACTCGGTATTAATTATAATCGGGATGACTCAGCATTAAATATCATCAGGATGACTCAGCAATAATTATCATCAGGATGACTCAGCATTAATTATCATCAGGATGACTCAGCCTTAATTATCATCAGGATGACTCAGCATTAATTATCATCAGGATGACTCAGCATTAATTATCATCAGGATGACTCAGCATTAATTATCATCAGGATGACTCAGCATTAATTATCATCAGGATGACTCAGCATTAATTATCATCAGGATGACTCAGCAATAATTATCATAAGGATGACTCAGCATTAAATATCATCAGGATGACTCAGCAATAATTATCATCAAGATGACTCAGCATTAATTATCAGGATGACTCGACATTAATTATCATCAAGATGACTCAGCATTAATTATCAGGATGACTCGACATTAATTATCATCAGGATGACTCAGCATTCATTATCGTCACGATGACTCAGCATTAATTATCATCAAGATGACTCAGCAATAATCATCATCAAGATGACTCAGCATTAATTATCATCAAGATGACAGCATTAATTATCATCAGGATGACTCAGCATTAATCATCATCAAGATGACTCAGCAATAATCATAATCAGGATGACTCAGCATTAATTATCATCAGGATGACTCAGCAATAATTATCATCAGGATGACTCAGCATTAAATATCATCAGGATGACTCAGCAATAATCATCATCAAGATGACAGCATTAATTATCATCAGGATGACTCAGCATTAATTATCATCAAGATGACTCAGCAATAATCATCATCAAGATGACTCAGCATTAATTATCATCAGGATGACTCAGCATTAAATATCATCAGGATGACTCAGCATTAATTATCATCAAGATGACTCAGCAATAATCATCATCAAGACGACTCAGCATTAATTATCATCAGGATGACTCAGCATTAAATATCATCAGGATGACTCAGCATTAATTATCATCAGGATGACTCAGCATTAATTATCATCAGGATGACTCAGCATTAATTATCATCAGGATGACTCGCAGCAATTATCATCAGGATGACTCAGCATTAAATATCATCAGCAGGACTGAGCGTTAAAGATTTGCAGGATGACTCAGCATTAATTATCATCAGGATGACTCAGCGTTAATTATCATCAGGATGACTCAGCATTAATTATCATCAGGATGACTCGGCATTAATTATCATCAGGATGACTCGGCGTTAATTAACCCCAGGATGACTCGGCGTTAATTATCATCAGGATGACTCAGCATTAATTATCCCCAGGATGACTCGGCGTTAATCATCCTCAGGATGACTCAGCATTAATTATCATCAGGATGACTCAGCATTAATTATCATCAGGATGACTCGGCATTAATTATCATCAGGATGACTCGGCATTAATTATCATCAGGATGACTCAGCATTAATTATCATCAGGATGACTCGGCATTAATTATCCTCAGGATGACTCAGCATTAATCATTCTCAGGATGACTCAGCGTTAATCATCCTCAGGATGACTCGGCATTAATTATCATCAGGATGACTCAGCATAATCATCAAGATGACAGCATTAATTATCATCAGGATGACTCAGCATTAATTATCATCAAGATGACTCAGCAATAATCATCATCAAGACGACTCAGCATTAATTATCATCAGGATGACTCAGCATTAAATATCATCAGGATGACTCAGCATTAATTATCATCAGGATGACTCAGCATTAAATATCATCAGGATGACTCAGCATTAATTATCATCAGGATGACTCAGCGTTAAATATTTACAGGATGACTCAGCGTTAATTATCATCAGGATGACTCAGCGTTAATTATCGTCAGGATGACTCGGCGTTAATCATCCTCAGGATGACTCGGCGTTAATTATCATCAGGATGACTCGGCGTTAATCATCCTCAGGATGACTCGGCGTTCATTATCCTCAGGATGACTCGGCATTCATTATCCTCAGGATGACTCGGCGTTAATCATCCTCAGGATGACTCGGCATAAATTATCCTCAGGATGACTCGGCGTTAATTATCCTCAGGATGACTCGGCATAAATTATCCTCAGGATGACTCGGCGTTAATTATCCTCAGGATGACTCGGCGTTAATTATCCTCAGGATAACTCGGCATTCATTATCCTCAGGATGACTCGGCGTTAATCATTCTCAGGATGACTCAGCGTTAATCATCCTCAGGATGACTCGGCATTGATTATCATCAGGATGACTCAGCAATAATCATCGTCAAGATGACTCAGCATTAAATATCATCAGGATGACTCAGCATTAATTATCATCAAGATGACTCAGCAATAATCATCATCAAGATGACTCAGCATTAATTATCATCAGGATGACTCAGCATTAAATATCATCAGGATGACTCAGCATTAATTATCATCAGGATGACTCAGCAATACTCATCATCAAGATGACTCAGCATTAATTATCATCAGGATGACTCAGCGTTAAATATTTACAGGATGACTCAGCGTTAATTATCATCAGGATGACTCAGCGTTAATTATCGTCAGGATGACTCGGCGTTAATCATCCTCAGGATGACTCGGCGTTAATTATCATCAGGATGACTCGGCGTTAATCATCCTCAGGATGACTCGGCGTTCATTATCATCAGGATGACTCGGCATTCATTATCCTCAGGATGACTCGGCGTTCATTATCATCAGGATGACTCGGCATTCATTATCCTCAGGATGACTCGGCGTTAATCATCCTCAGGATGACTCGGCATTCATTATCCTCAGGATGACTCGGCGTTAATCATTCTCAGGATGACTCAGCGTTAATCATCCTCAGGATGACTCGGAGTTAATTATCCTCAGGATGACTCAGCATTAATTATCCTCCGGATGACTCGGCATGATTGGAGCTGTTTTAAAGTGTTGGGGCAGTTTTAGGGGGTCATGGAGCTCTGGTGTCCTGTGGCTCATCTTCTGGCTGCTAAACCAAAGTCCTGGTTCTTCTGGCCTTCAGATACTTCCCCACACTGAAGAGGGTCTCTGCTGAACACCTGGTCTCACCTGTCAAAGGTCAGCAGGTCAGAGCCACATGTTCACAGACATGTTTATATTTCTGAGCTCCTGATTGGAGGGACACTGTGACCCTCACTCCACTTTCTTAGATAAAGGGACAGATGATGGTTCATCTCAGCATGATGGAGCACAGACACGTGGAGGAGAAGAACCATCAGGCTGCTCCACCTTCAGCTCTCTGAGGGCTCAGAGAGTGGTCTACCAAACAGCTGAGTCGGAAGCTAAAGGGTTAAGACAGTCTGAGGGCAAAGAGAGCTGACCTGACCTCAGCAGGTCCATCAGACAGACACCTTCATAACCTCTGAGGGACTCAGACATGGAGGTCAAAGGTCATTATGCTGAATTCTCACCTGTCCTCAGCAGGTCTGTTCTTCTTAAAGTTAAAGTCAAGTTCTTTAGACCGGTCACTCCTCATGGACACACAGCTGGGCTCAGGAGGGGCTGATCTCTTCATCCTGATAAAACAAACATCATCATCATCATCATCACCTCTGAGAGTCATAATCCTGCTTTAGTTAAGTTCCATTCTTTGATTTTCATGTTTGTCTGTGTTTCCTGTTTTATTTTGAAAATTCCCCTGCTGGTGAGTTTCCGGTTTGGCAATTTAGGAGAGAGATGTGGAGTGCAGGGGCTCTTGATCAACTCTCTTATCAACGAAAATAACCAAGGTTTTACCCACAAATTCAGCGACAAAGTGGTGTTGTCTTACTTGCATGTAAAGTGCTTTATTTATTTATATACTGTAGTTGCTAAAACTTCACAAACAGAATGGAAACAAGGAACACCAACAAGGAAAAGCCTGGGGACAATAAACTGAACTGATTACAGAATTATCTATGCAACAGATCAACTTTAAGGAAAATGTGGACGTGTTAATCTAAGAGTCGATTCAGCCTCTGCAGGCTTCAGTAGATGGGCTATGTGATGAATTTGACTCTTTTCAGGGTCATTATGGCAGAAAACCTGAAAAATGTGAAGGTGAAGCTCCTGACAAATCCCTTCAGGCCCAGAACACAACCCTGCTGGATCGCCCTGAAAACCTGGAAAACAGATCGAGCTGAACAAACATTTGTGTCCTGAATGTGACTGAAGGAAGTGAACATGGCCAAGAGCCTACTTTTTTATGTCAGAGTTGCTGAAAGACGTCATGGAGGATAATGTTTTCCCGCCCTGAGCCGTGCACACCACACAGCTGGGCCTAAGCCTGCAGCAGGACCACCCCCACAGTCCATCATCCTGTTTTCACTGGTACCAGGAGAAGGACGCCACATTGAGATGGTCCAGGCAGCACAAAGTGAAGTATGAGAGCATCACATTGAGAATAAACCCAGACCTCAGCACCACTCTCACTAAGACAAGATCGGCATTAAACTGAGTTAGACGGGTTCTTTATCAGAGAGGAGTGCTGGACTTCTGGCCGGAATTTCAACATGGCGGCAGCGTGAAACTTTCGCCCCCCGATATTGAGTTGAGAATATGCCCCACATGGCCAAATCCTGAAGGGAAAATACAACATACTAAGGCATTATCAGGGGCGTAGATGATGACAAGAGGTAAAACCAAGAAAAAGTTAGAGTATACCGCTGGGTTCGACACGAACGACAACATAGCACAAGCCAAGCTAACACCGGAGCTAACAGAAGCTGGGGCGGGGGCTACGGAGGACGCGCCAGACTCTCCTGAGATAAATCCAGCGGCTGAGGAAATGTCCGACTTGGAAACTGTTTTGCGGGAGATAAAAGAGTTCCGCCGGGAGAACGCGGAGTCGCTCAGAGGCATAAGGGACGAAATTAAAAAGGCTAACAGCAGGATTGACGAAGCAGAACGGGGCATTGTGAGCACAGAGGAGCGAGTCCAGTGCATCGAGAGTGCAACATGTGAGTTCATCAAACGGCAAAAAAGGCTGGAGGAGAGACTGATTGATCAGGAGGGCCGCGCCAGGCGAGACAATATACGTCTTCACGGTGTTAAAGAGGGGGCGGAGGACAGTGTGGGGTCCGTTCGATCTTTTGTGGAGGCCCTTCTCAGAGAAAAGCTGGAGCTACCGCCAACTTTTGAGCTGAGTGTTGAGAGAGCCCACAGAGCGCTGGGAGTTCACCCCCCCAAAGATGCTCCTCCGGGGTCTATTATTGTCAAGCTTTCTAGCTACAAATGCAAAGAAGAAATAATTAAGAAAGCATGGGAGAAGAGAGGCTTCATTTATGAGGGGCAGCGAGTGTACGTGGACCATGATTATGCTCCTGATGTGATGAAAAAGAGAAAGGAGTACACTGAAGTAAAGAGGGTGTTGAAAGAGAAAAAAGTTAGATTTCAAACACCTTTTCCTGCAAGACTCCGTGTTTTTTACGAAGAGGAAACCCGCATCTACAACTCAGCAACAGAAGCAACTAAAGATATGGCTGCAAGAGGATTCCAGGTGCGCATTGTTAAACCTGCAGGTGATCCTATGGAGAAGATACTGTGTCAGATGTGGCAATCCGCCCACGGGGAAAACAGATCGGACCAGGTGGCAGTGGGATATAAACAAAAACTACAGGCCTTCAGAAGAAACACAGTAGAGGATGAGTGAGACAACACCAAGAAGGCAGGAGTTTTTCTAACCAGCAAGGTGATAACTGGAAGGTTAAGGTTAACTTGGTTATAACTAGTAACTAGTGGACAAGGGCGGTTTTCATGCCTGCTGATCGGGAGCACCGGGACTTGTTTCGGGCCGTGGCCAGGAGGGCCCCCTACCTCTGGGACCTGGGGTTATCCCTCAGAGACTGAGAAAAAGGAAACTCCACTCATGTTTGGAAGTCTGGTTTACCTGTAATGTTCTAGTGTCTGGCCAAGGGGTGGGCATGCCTTTATGCACAAAATGGAGTCACCAAATAACTATTTAAAAGTTGCCTCCTACAATGTTAATGGGCCAGGCCCAATTAAGAGAAGCAAGGTATTGAACAAGATTGTATAAAGATGGAGTGGAGGTACTTTCTTGCAGGAGACACACATGACGGATAAAGAGCATTTGAAGAGGAATGGTTTCTCCATCTGAGCTGCTGTTTTCACTCACTCACTGTTTTCTAAATGATACATTCATCCTGAGGTTCCCTGGGTCACATATTCTTCATGATGTGAGCAATCTTTGAAGGATCAAGCTTCAAATACAATCTACTAGTGCAGTGGTTCTCAACCTGTGGCTGGAGGCCCATAAGTGGGTCTCAGGGCCATTATTAGTGGACAGTGCATAAATGAAGTAAAAATGAGGTAAAAATGTCTTTAGTGGTGGGGGCCTAAAAGGACAAACATTCATCCGAGTATGTCAGAGTTTATCCACTAGAATAAAACAATCAAACAACTGGTCGTGCCCCCTCCTTCTATAAAGTTGTCCCCCAAAATCCCCACTGTAAACACAAATAAAGGTTTTCCAATTGTATGGTTATGTTTTCTGACTGTACAATATAAGTCAAGTCTTATAAAGATTTTAGTTGACAATTTTAACTCTTGAAAGATTTTAACCCCAACTCCCACTCCCCTCTGCCTGGCTGTGACATCCTCATCCTCTCATTTATGACACAAATATTAGATGTTAACTTGAACAGATCAAGTTTCTCATTAAATTCTGACTCTTCATTTTCACTCCTTATTGTCCTCCAATTAAAATTACTACATATATTTTAAAAGTTTTTTTAATAGATAGTTCATAGTAATGTGGACTTATAGCCTACAAATTGATACCAAAACTTTGTTCATTTACTAAAGGAAAGTTAAAGGCTAATTGTATATTTAATTGCATTACATAATTTAACCCTTTAAAAAATGAATGCACAAATAATAGCCAGAAAATTCTACTTTTTGGAAGCTGAAATGTTAATCCTACTTTCAACTAAAATCAAAGAAAAAAAGAAAAAGAATATAAAATGTAACACATATATTTTTGGTATCTCATTTGAGAGAAATAGTTGTTGTTGGCAACTGATAATCCATTTAAAGACACTTTTTACCATTTATCTGAATAAGATGTTTCTTTTGTATTTGTAGGTCATATTGATTTGATAAAGGTATCAAATAAATATGTATCAAATAAGATACAACAGGCTTTAATTGGTTAATTATGTTAAGGTTTGTGTATTGTTAAGTTATGTGATATCTTCAGATTTTGTTTTGTTGCTGCTTGTTGGCAGTTTGATAAAAAAAATAAAATCAAAGTGTAGTTTGATTTAGTTCAGCTTTTCATTAAAAATGTCATATAGATGTATATATTGTTTTGAGGGAAGAACAGGATGTCGCATAACACCCCGTACAGCTTTCATAGGCCGCCTTAGTCGAACGGCGAGATGCTGAAGTTGTGGCTAATTGTGCTACAAATGGATGCTAACACTCCTGTCCAGACACAATGATCGGGGAGGCGATTACTTTCTTTATTTAAAAAAAAAAGGAAAAGAAAAAGACTTGTTGAAATGGACAGGGCCAAAGGTGGCCAGGAGGGCCCCCTACCTTCCGGGACCTGGGGTTATCCCTCAGAGATAAGAGTTTGCTCTGAAAAGGTTAAATCTCGGACCTCATGTTTGGAAGTCTGTGTTTTCTTTTTTCCTGTAATGTTCAGTTATTGTTATTGTTCTCAAAGTTCTTTATCTGTAGCACAAGGGGTGGAGCATGTTTATTTTCTTTTTCTTTATGCACAAAATGGAGTCACCAAATAACTATTTAAAAGTTGCCTCCTACAATGTTAATGGGCTCCTTAGCCCAATTAAGAGAAGCAAGGTACTGAACAAGATGAAAAAAGATGGAGTGGAGGTACTTTTCTTGCAGGAGACACACATGACGGATAAGGGGCATGAAAAATTGAAGAGGAATGGCTATAATCAGGAGTTCTCATCCTCTTATAAGTCAGGGCATAGATGAGGGGTATGTACATTAATGTCCAGTAGAGTTTGCTTTGAAATGTTAAGAACAATAAAGGATGGGGAAGGCCGGTATGTTTTAGTGATAGGAAGATTGTAGGGAGTCCTGGTAACTCTGTTTAACATTTACGCCCCGCCAGGCTCTGACTGGGGATCCTATAAAAACTTCTTTGATCTGATGACAATAGAAAGAGAAGGGTTGTTGGCTGCTGGAGGTGATCTTAACCAGAGGCTCAATCCACACTTAGATTCTTCAGGAAATACCTTCCAAAAAAATATTATTTGTAAGAAAATTTGTAAATTAATGTCAGAACTCGGACTTTTGGATATATGGAGGGAGCTTGATCCAAATAAGAAGGACGACACCTATTACTCTGCACCTCACTCTGTATATACTAGGATTGATTATTTTTTATTACATATTAAGGATCGCTCTAGGGTAATAAGCTGTAACATTGGAGTGATGGACTTATCTGATCATTGCCCTGTATTCTTAAAACTATGCATGGGGATTGAAAAGAAAACAACAATATGGAGGTTAAACTCCATATTGTTGTACATGGATATTTCTGAATACATAGAACTAAATGATAAGGGTGATGTATCCCCATCTGTAGCATGGGATGCATGCAAAGCTGTAATGAGGGGAAAGTTGATAGCAAAATCTGTTCATGTGAAAAAAATTAAACAAGCAGAGTTAAAAAAAATTGCAAACATATCTTGAAAAATTGGAGGAAATGCATAAAAGCAACGTTAACAGTAAGACTATCGAAGACTTTAAGATGAAACGGGCAAGGATAAATGATATTTTATCACAAGAAATTCAGAAGAAAATGATTTTTACTAAGCAAAAATATTACGAGGCTGGGAGTAAATCCACAAAACTATTGGCATATAGACTTAAACAACAGACAACAAGACATGTTTATAAGATGAAAGATCCACAAACAAACCGAACCATGTATAAGACAGAAGATATCCATACATGCTTTGAATATTACTATAAGCAGCTGTATGCTCAAGTAAACAATAACAATAGATCTCAAATAGACAAATTCCTGGAGGAGTTAAATTTACCACAGTTAACCGAGGACCAGAACAAACAACTAACTGCAGAAATAACAGCAAAAGAAATTAACTCAGAAATTTCCAGGCTGAAAAATAACAAAAGTCCCGGGGCTGATGGTTATGGCTCCGAATGGTATAAAACCTATAGAAAAACTCTAACTCCGTTACTATATAAAACTTTTAACTGGATTTTATAAGGAGGAAATATTCCTGATTCCTGGAGAGAGGCAATAATCTCTGTGATTGCAAAGGAGGGTAAAGATGGAACAATATGCTCGAATTACAGACCAATAAGTGTACTCAACGTGGACTATAGACTTTTTACAGCAATCTTAGCCCGGAGAATGGAGAACATTTTAACTGAAATTATCAGTTTAGATCAAACTGGATTTATAAAACATAGGCAAACACATGATAATATCCGTCGGACTCTACATATCATACAGCATATCAAAGAAAAGAAATCAGAGGCAGCAATTCTAGGAATGGATGCAGAAAAAGCTTTTGATTCCGTTAGTTGGGATTTTTTATTTAGAGTAATGAAGAAATTTAATTTTCACAAGGGTTTAATAAGGACAGTGCAGGCTCTATACACAGATCCTACTGCAAGGATTAAGGTTAACGGTAGTTTGTCCAAGGTAATTAGCCTAGGGAGAGGGTGTGGTCAAGGTTGTTCAGTCAGCCCACTCTTATTTGCCATCTTCTTGGAGCTGCAGAGTCAATGGATTAAACAGTGCAATAGTATTAAAGGTATAGCCATGTCAGGAGTTGAACAGAAAATGGCTTTGTTCGCAGACGATGTTTTGATCTATCTGGAGGACCCAAATCAATCCCTACCAGTCTTGATGACATCCTTAACAGAATTTGGAAGGCTCTCAGGTTACAACATCAATGTTCAAAAAACCAAAGCCCTTGCTTTTAATTACAAGCCGAATCAAAATATAAAACAAAACTACCTGATTAATTGGGATCAGCAGTCGAAGTATTTGGGTATTCATTTGACAAAAGATTTTGGAGGCCTGAAAGCCGTTAATTACGATCATATAATATCTGATATAAAAGCAGACTTTTCTAAATGGACCTTAATACCATATCTGGGTTTGGCATCAAGAGTGGAGGTGATTAAAATGAATGTTTTGCCTCGTCTGCTAAATATATTTCAGAATCTCCCAATTGAATTAACAAAAAAAGATTTTAAAGAATTGGACAAGTTTATATCTAGATTTCTATGGAAGGGCGCAAGGCCCCGCATTAAATACAGAACTCTACAACTGTCAAAAAGGAAGGGTGGATTATCTTTACCTTGTTTTAAGAGTTATTATGAAGCTGCTCAGATGAAGATCTTGATAAATTTGTGTGACCCACAGTATGCAGCAAAATGGAAAGACATTGAAGAGAAAATGGTACCACCAATACAAGCTTTAATGTGTGATATGAAATTGCAGACGGATTGCCAAGAAAGTATTAACCCTTGGTTGTGGGTATCTGAAAATGTGGTCAGAAATTATGAAAAAGTATAACTTAACAGAACAATGCAGATTTTTGAGATGGATCGCATACGACACAGATTTTTCACCAAATAAATGAGATGTCACATTTTAAATGTGGGAAAATGGTCCAGAAATGTATTGGGAGATCATTAAAAAGGATAATGTGATGACTTTTCAGCAGATGAAGGATTCATATGACCTAAATAACCGGGATTTTCACAGATACCTGCAGTTGAGGCATTATGTCAGACAAGAAATGAAGAAAGTGAAACTGGATCTCTCTCAACCGGGTATTTTGAAGATTATACTGGATGCATACAAATCAGAGCTGAGTTGCAAAGTTATTTCAAAACTGTACAAGGCATTGGAGGATTTAAAAGAGGGCACCACAGAATATGGGAGAGAAAGATGGAAAAAGGAAGCAAAAATCAGGATTGGAGAGGATTGGGAGTCTTTGAATGCATATCAATGGAAAACTACAAATTCTTTGTTTTGGAGGGAGTATGGATGGAAGAATATAATCAGGTTCTTCTTGACTCCTGCACAGAGAAAATATGCAGATACAAAATGTTGGAGGTCTTGTGGTGCTCGTAAAGCGAATCATTTCCACATCTTTTGGGATTGCCCCATGATAAATCAGTATTGGATAGAAATTAAAAATGTTATAGATGAAGTATTAAATATTAAAGTTCCGTTAAGTTTTGAAATTTTGTATTTGGGTATAATTGATGTATTACATTTAAGGAGAAGGGATGACTATAAAATAATGAGAATCATGATATTGGCTAGTAAAAAGGCAATCACCAGGAGATGGCGAACTGATTTGGTGCCTAAGGTGGATGAATGGCTGGATGTTATGCTGAGTATATATAACATGGAGAAAATTACTGCTGCTGTCAGGCTGGAAAAGGACAATTTTAACAATGTATGGAAAGGATGGCTACAGTATGTAAGACAATACAGATCAGACTTTGTATCGAGAGGTTGAAACTATCCAAGCACTGTTTCACTTTTATTTCTTTTATACTTGATGGATGTGTGCAGGAGTTTGTTTAAATATTACATGTTCTTTGGTGAGACTCCAAGTGGTAGATCTTTTACACCCTGGTTCAACGCTACAGTGTTTTGTTTGCTTTCTTCAATTATACCAGACACCTTCGAAGTGGATACACTCTTAATACAACAGAAGGACATTTTAGAACTTGGTTTGAAGCTGCCTGTGAATATCTATTGTGAATGTTATAATATGTGAGAACTTGTATTTTTCTTGAAAATTGAAATAAAATACAAATAAAAAAAAAGAAAGAGAGGAGTGCTGTCCTGCCTGCTTTTTTCCAGCCTGACTCAGAGTCATTTTTGATGGAGACAATTGCCTCTTTGAGATTCCAGAGGAGGCCCAAAAGTTCTACAGTCACTGTGTTGCAAAGTAAACATCTGCCTGCAGGTTCGCTGTGACTGGAGAAGCTCTGACTGGGGACTTATTCTGTGGCAACTGTGCATGCTGTGTTCAGGGACTGACTACTGAAGGAAAAGAAAAAGAACAAGAGTGAACAAGGGACTCACTCTGGTTTGGGTTTTCCAGGCTTTAGGGACTGAGTGGGTCAGATAAAACCTTAGTTTCAAGAATCCATTTGTAAACTGTTAACTATATTTCTCAGTATCTACCCATCTCTAAAATTGGATCTTTTTTCAGTCACTTCCATATAATTTTAACTACTTGTCTTGTTTATTTTCCAACCACCTGATCTAAAGGTCAAATGTTAATAACTTTAGGTCAAAGGACCACATGTAGGCCTGTCACGATAATAAATTAATCAATTAAATTAACCGCACGATAAAAATAAAACGTCCTCGGGAAGTTTGCTGGCCTGGATAAGTTGATATATGCATGCATGTTTGTTTTTCTCCTCTTTCTCTATCAAACAGGCTGGATGAGAAGATGGGTCACTCTGTGAAACTTTCTTAACACCTGGGTGCTTAATTTCTGCAGCAGATTTAGTGAATTGATAGCCTAGTGAGCATTTGTCATTCATTCTATCTTTGGGGGGGGGGCTTGCCCGTACACACACAGAGAGTTGGAAGTGACCGTCGTGAGGAATAACGCCGAAACAAACACTAATTTGAAGGAAGGCACAAAAGCTATGGATCTTAAGCTGATGCCACAGCCCCGGTGTGGGAATATTTTGGTTTTAAACAGAATGAACAAGGTGTGAGCCCATGAACACCAACAAGCTGATATGACAAATTTATTTTGAAAAAGTGGCAACAGAGAAGGTGAGGTGCAGTGGAGCCTTTGTCCTGACAGTCAGTGCTTACTGAGGCATTGGGTCTGCAAAGTAAATATAAATTAAGCATCTCAATGAACAATGAGATCCCTCTGATGCTTTGAAAGCTCTCTGTGGACCATGTGTTGTGCTGGAAGATGTGGCGACAAAAATGTCTGGAAAAGCCTACAAGAACAGCTGAACTTTATTTGGGGTTGATCAGAGGCACTTTAATTGGTGACCTGTGCTGACTCCAGTTTTAAGCATATGTCATTGGCTAAATCTGAACACAGCCACATCGACCAGGCATAAAAGGGTGTACACACATATGCAACCACATCATCTCAGTTGTTTATTTCTACTCCACCTTCCTGAAAGATTTTTTCATTTATCAACTGCGTTGTACAGGTTATAGGTCACATGAAAGGTGGAAAATGTTGTGATAATAAATAAAGAAAACCTGGCATTTGAACAGGGGTGGCAGTGACCAAAATGACACATTTGGTGTGAACTCAGGTTAAGAATTAGAGCTTCAGCAGTATGCTTTACCAGTTAGAATGTAAAGGGCATTGGAGGGCCAGTGAAATGTGCAAAAATCTGTGCACACCTTAAAAAAATAAAACAGACATTGAATTTTTACAAGAAATACATTTGGTAACAGCAGACCGGATGAAACTTAAGAAAACATGGGTATGACAACTTTTTCATTTACAATTCAACACCAAGGCAAAAGGAACAGTGATGTTAATACACAAAAATATAAAGTTTACTGTTAAGAAGTCCAAATAAGACCCAGGAGCCCATATGTCATAGTGACTGGCTCCCTCTTTAATATTTAAGATGCACTTGCTTGTTAACATGCTCCTTATTGGGATGATGCCAGCTTTGTATCTTGGCTAATCTCTGCTTTATCTAATATGCACTCTCACCATTTGATCTTTGGTGGTGACATAACTGTGTTATGGATCCCACCTTGGACCAATCTAGCCTCAAGACAGTGTCTTCATCCAAGACGGCTCATGTCCTGTCTACATTTGTGAATGCAGCAGGCTGTGTAGACCCCTGGTGCTTTCTTTTTCCACGTAATAAAGAGTTCTCATTCTTTTCACATGACCACCAATCATATTCTAGAATTAATTATTGTTTATTGATAAAAACACTGCTACCCTTTGTTAGGAAAAGTGAATATTTAGTCATTGTGGAGTCAGACCATGTCCAGTAATTAGCAGTTTTAAAATGTTTTAAACAGATTTAATGAGCAGCACAGTAGGTGGTATATATATATATATATATAGGTAGTATATATATATATATATATCTCTATATATATATATATATATATATATATATATATATATATATATATATATATATATATATATATGTATATACACTCAACAAAAATATAAACACAACACTTGTTTTTGCTCCAATTTTTCATGAGATGGACTCAAAGATCTAAAATTCATTCCAGGTACACAATATTACCATTTCTCTCAAACATTGTTCACAAATCTGTCTAAATGTTTGATAGTGAGCACTTCTGCTTTGCTGAGATAATCCATCCCACCTCACAGGTGTGCCACATCAAGATGCTCATCAGACATCATGATTAGTGCACAGGTGTACCTTATACTGCCCACAATAAAAGGCCACCCTGAAATGTGCAGTTTTGTCTCACAGCAAAATGCCACAGATGTCGCAAGCATTTCTTTTGTTGTTAGACCTTAGCGTTAGCGCTGTGGTTGTTGCTCCCCCACAGTGTGGTGGCTGTTTTTTTGTTTGCTTTTGTGGCCTCTGCTGGAGCAGGCAGTGTAAGCGCTCCCTCCCCCCAGCATATTGTCACTGCGCGCGGCAATTGGATAGTGTCTGCCCCTAGGTTAACCGAGGAGTGATCTGTGCCAGGTTGGTGTGGTGTCACCATAATGGATTGTTCCCATCTGTGCACATTCTGTGGGCTTTCTTTACAGCCAGAAGATGGCCACGACCTGTGCCCCACGTGCCTTGGCCCTGAGCACCTGCGGGAGGCACTCTCGGCAATCCCTGCATGGACTGCAGCTACCTGCCTGGGGCGATTAGAGCTGCCAGGTTGGCAGGGGTTGAGAGCCCAGCGGCTGATGGTGGCCTCCCTCCATCGGACCAGCTGCCTTTGACCCGTCAGACACGCCCCAAGCGGCGTGCAGAGGCCGCAGCGACCGCTCCCTCCAGAAAGAAGACCAGATCTGAACATGGCAGGCTGTCATCTAAAGTGGAGCAGCTTTCTGCTGAGCTGGCCCAGATGAGGTCTTTGCTAGCTGAACGCCAGCCTGGGGCCCCCACGGTCGCTGATGTGGCACTCTCCCCTCCAATGCCAGCACTTTTGCCTGAGGAGGATACTCTCTCCCTGGCGGCTTCGGCTAGCCACTTCTGTGAGCACGGGGCGGACCCGGGGGATGGGGAATCCCTGCCATCGGAGCAAGGCTCACGCTCCTCAGCTCAGACTTCAGGATCTGAAATGGGGGACAGCTCTATGCGTGCTGTCATGCGCCTGGCTCTTGAGCGTTTGCACACATCGGTTCCACAACAGGCGGAGGCAGCACCTGCAAGTGCCTTCTTCAGACGCAGGCCGGCCTCTACTGCCTTCGCTATTCCCCACTCTGAGGACTTTCTGAAGGAGTTGCAGGCCTGTTGGAGGGACAGTAAGGCCTGCTCCCGTCTCTCTGCGGACGGGCGGACCCTGGCGGCCATGCATGATGCAGCAGGGGCTGGCCTGGATCGCATGCCAGCAGTTGAGCCCGCTATCGCTTCGCTCATTGTGGCCCCTGATGAAGCTCTGCGAAGGGATGCTAGGTGCCCTAGACCCCAGTGTCGGATCACGGATGACCTTGTCACTAGGGCTTACGATGCGGGGGCACGTGCTGCACGCATGGGAAACTCACTGTCTCACCTGATGTTGGCCCTTTCAGCCTCACTGCAGGAGGGCGGTGTGGCTGCTGATAGTGTCACCTTTTGTGATGCCTCGCTGGAGGCATTTGGCCTAATTTCCAGGGAGCTTGGACGAATGATGTCTATTTTGGTTCAAGCTCGCCGTCAGGTTTGGCTGTCACAATCCAACTTGACAGAGGCAGCCAGGAGAATGCTACGCAGCCTGCCGGTGGAGCCGGGGCAGGTGTTTGGTCCTGCAGCCCAGGAAGCACTGGAACGAACCATCCAGGCTGGGCAGACCAGGCAACAGCTTGCAGGTCTTAGGCGGATGCCTCCTCCTGATAGGCCCCCTGCCAGTGGGTCTAGGGTTCCCTCGGCTGCCTTTCGCACCCACACACCTCAGACGGGCCGCTCCACTGGTCATGGTCGGGTTCAGCGTCCCGCACAGAGACCACCCCGTGACTTTTGGGACTCTGCCCCCTTGCAGCCCAGGCAGTTTCGTGCTCCAGGGCCTGTCCGCCCCCCCTCTAGGGCCCCTAGGGGCCGGGGGGCCAGAGATTGAGGCCTTGGGGCCGGCGGTCGGGTATTTTTCACATCGGCAGCTCCAACAGTGGGCTGCTCATGCTCTGGATCCATGGGTAGTCGCCACCCTAACCCATGGATACAGGCTTCAGTTCCGCCGCCGGCCCCCCGCATCTGGCCGGGTCATAATGACCTCCATCAAAGACCCGGCAAAGGCTCTCGCTTTGGACCAGGAGTTAGCTGCCCTCCTGGCCAAAGGTGCCATCGAGCCTGTGGACCCTCTGGCATGCCCCAGAGGGTTCTATTCAACATACTTTCTTGTGGCAAAACCGACTGGGTTTCGCCCAATCCTGGACCTCAGAGCACTGAACAGGTTTCTGAAGGTCAAGCCTTTCCACATGTTGACCACAGCGGACGTCCTGAAAACGGTGGCGCATGGGGACTGGTTCACATCCATCGACCTCAAGGATGCCTACTTCCACATCCCAATTGCTCGGGCACACAGGCGGTTCCTTCGCTTTGCCTACCGAGGCCACCACTGGCAGTTCAGGGTGCTGCCCTTCGGGCTCTCTCTCTCCCCAAGGGTTTTCACCAGGTGTATGGCGGCAGCACTTGCACCTCTACAGGCTCAGGGCTTGAAGGTTCTCCCATATCTGGACGATTGGCTGGTCTGCGCTCCCTCCAGGGCCCAGGTGTCCCAGGACACAGAGCTTCTCCTGTTCCATGTGGCTCAGCTCGGACTCAAGGTAAATGTGGGGAAGAGTTGCCTGGTGCCATCCCAGACCACAACTTTCATTGGGGTTTCTCTAGACAGTGTTACAATGACAGCGAGGCCATCCCCCCGGCGCGTGCACGATATCTTTCGCCATCTTACCCTGTTCCAGGAGGGCCGCTGGCTGACCTATGTGTCTTTCCTTCGTCTCTTAGGCAAACTAACATCTATCTCAGGGGTAGAGGGTCTCGGCAGCAGTCGGGCAGTGCCTTAGCTCCTTTGGCTCATGGGAACCAGGGGGGGGCGCCTCCTCAGCCCGATGGGGTTGTTCCATCCATCTCGGCAGAAAACTTCACGCAGGAGCGCTTGTCCCTTGGATGGGGTGCAGTGTGGCAGAGCAGGGGCCCCATGGGCGGGCCGGTGGAAGACCAGGGGGCACACATCAATGTGCTGGAGCTACGTGCTGTTCACCTGGCTCTCAGGCACTTCTTGCCGCACCTGAGGGGCAAGCATGTCCTTGTGCGGTCGGACAACACATCAGTGGTGTATCACATCAACCATCAGTCGACCCACTGTCCTCTGTGGTTCTCCTTGGCCGAGACAACCAGCCCACTCGGCCAGGATGCGCTGGCTCATCCATGGCCAGGCAGCCTTCTGTATGCCTTTCCTCCTATCCCCCTGATTTGGCATGTGCTCCAGAGGGTCCTTCAGGAGGGCCACAGGGTCTTGCTCATAGCTCCCTTTTGGCCAGGGAGGAGTTGGTTCCCACTGTTGCACAGTCTCTGTCGGGACACGCAGTGGCGCCTTCCTGACAGGTTGGACCTCCTGTCCCAAATGGCAGGGCGGATCTGGCACCCCAATCCACACCGGCTTCAGTTGTGCGTTTGGCCCCTGGAGGGCCCGAGGCGCTGTTGAGAACCTGTGCAGACTCTGTCCAGTATACTATACTGAATGCGAGGGCACCGTCTACTCGTCTCCAGTATGATAATAGGTGGAAGTTGTTTTCCAATTGGTGCACTGGTAGGGGTGTTGTTGACCCTACAAACTGTCCTCTGCCGACTATTTTGGACTTCCTCCAGTTCCTTCTGGGGAAAGGCCGATCTCCTTCCACTTTGAGGGTTTATGTGGCGGCGATATCTTGTCGACACGTTGGGGTCGACAATGTCACGATTGGTGGTCACAAGCTGGTGTCACTGTTTTTGAAGGGGGCTCAGAGGCTGCATCCCCCTAGGTCCATGAGGGCCCCACCTTGGGATCTTCCCCTGGTGCTAGGGGCCCTACAGTGACCCCCGTTTGAGCCCTTAGCACAAGCAGGGCTGAAGTGGATGACACTTAAGACTGCTTTCCTTCTGGCCATATCCTCTGCTAAGCGTGTCAGTGAGCTGCACACTCTGTCGGTCAGTGACTCATGCTTGAGGTGGAATTCAGACGGTTCAGGAGTCATCCTGTGGCCCAATGCAGCTTTTCTTCCCAAGGTGCTGTCCCGTGCTCATCTCAACCAACCTATTCGTCTGGCACGGTTTGACCCGTCCTCAGGGGAGACAGAGGATGAGCCCGAACTGTTGTGTCCGGTGCGGGCCCTGAAGGTCTACACTGCAGCCACTGCATGTCTTCGACAGTCTGATCAGCTTTTTGTCTGTTACGGTGGTTCTAGCAGGGGTTGTGCTGTCTCCAAACAGCGCTTGTCCCACTGGGTTGTTGATGTAATTGTCCATGCATATCGGGCAAGTAAGCGTCCCCTTCCACCTGGTGTGAGGTGCCACTCTACCAGGAGTGTGGCTACGTCATGGGCTGCCCTGAGGGGGGTGCCCCTGGAGGACATTTGTGCTGCGGCTTCATGGGCATCACCGGGCACTTTCTCCAGATTCTACAGGGTGAATGTGGCCACACCCCATCCGTTGGCTGTGGTCCTTCAACCGGAGTCCTCTGACCATTCTCATTGATGGGTGGTGAGCTGGATTCCTCGTGACTTTTCTGGTATAAGTCATTCAGTGCTTTAAGCACCGCCTCTGGCGGTCAGCAGGGATGAAATAGAACGGAAAGTTACGAATGTAACTATGGTTCTATGAATCCCGAATGACCGCCACAGTTCTCTGTCACTCAGAATCCTCGGTTGCTCGCGTGGAGATTCTGTAGGCAAGTGTCCTGGATTGACACCGGTAGATATAGCTTCTTCGGGGTCATCCAGGGGTCTAAAATGACATTGTTGGTATCGACTACTGCGAAGGGGAATATTCAGTGCTTTAAGCACCGCCTCTGGCGGTCATTCGGGATTCATAGAACCATAGTTACATTCGTAACTTTCCGTTTTATCGGAGGTGACAAAAAAACAAGAGTAACAAGTTAAATACCCAGTTACAGAATAAGCACTGGCCTGGTGTTCATGAGCTAAGACGAGGAGGGATGTCCGACCGATGCTGATTTTGACCTGATACTGTTGAACTTGTCAGAACATGGTGATTTATTGAACAGAAACATGATCAGACTGAACCTGATCAGTCCACATGGTTTATTTGTCTCCTGTCAGCTTCTCTTCCCTCTGTATGTCAGCAAATGCACGTCTGTGTAAAACATTGCAGTTACACTCAACAACCACAGAGGGCGCTAGAGAGTTCAAAGCATGAATCTTACTTTGTGGGACTTTAAGCTTTTAAACTGTCTGTAGTGCATTTGGGTCCAAACCTTCTGAGTCAAATAATGTTACCCTGAGTGATTCAAACATGAGGGTCAAAGGTCATTTTTCTGAATTCTCACCTGTCCTCAGCAGGTGGGTTCACCTTAAAGTCAATGTGACGACCTTGAGAGCGGTCACTCCTCATGGACACACCGCTGGGCTCAGGTGAGTCTGACCATCCTGATAAAACAAACTTAAATTGTATTATATATTCCTTTATTAGTCCAACACAGGGAAATTCTATCATCATCATCTTCATCACCACCATCATCATCACCATCACCATCATCATCACCATCATCATAATCATCATCATCACCATCTTCATCATAATCATCATCATCACCATCATCATCATCATCACCATCATCATCATCATCATCACCATCATCATCATCATCACCATCATCACCATCATCATCATCACCACCATCTTCATCATCAGCATCATCATCATAATCATCATCATCACAATCATCATCATCATCATCATCACCATCACCATCTTCATCATCATCATCACCATCATCATCATCATCACCATCATCATCATCATCACCATCATCACCATCACCATCACAATCATCACCATCATCATCATCATCATCACCATCATCATCACCATCATCTTCATCATCATCACCATCATCATCATCATCACCATCATCATCATCATCATCACCATCTTCATCACCATCATCATCACCATCATCATCACCATCATCACTTTCATCACCATCATTATCATTATGACCATCATCATCATCATCATCATCATCACCATCATCATCATCATCATCACCATCATCATCATCACCATCACCATCACCATCATCTTCATCACACCACCACAATCTTCACCATCATCATCTTCATCATCATCATCATCTTCATCATCACCATCATCACCACCATCATCACCATCATCATCATCACCATCATCATCATCATCATCATCACCATCAACATCATCTTCATCATCATCTTCATCATCATCTTCATCATCATTATCACCATCATCTTCTTCATCATCATCATCATCTTCATCATCATCTTCATCATCATCATCACCATCATCATCATCATCATCTTCATCACCATCATCATCACCATCATCATCATCATCTTCAGCATCATCATCATCACCATCTTCATCATCATCATCATCATCATCATCACCATCATCATCATCTTCATCACCATCATCATCACCATCATCATCATCATCTTCAGCATCATCATCATCACCATCTTCATCATCATCATCACCATCAGATACGGTGAGCTGTTACCACAGGATGAACACGCAGACAAACAGACAGAGATGATGATGATGATGATGATGAAGAGTTTGGCCCTGAGCTGTTCTTCTGTAAAGAGTCTTCAGCTAACACCTGTCATGGTTTGACTCTATTGTAATAAAGACTGATGAAGATGAAGATGATGAAGATGAAGAGTTTGGCCCTGAGCTGCTCTTCTGTAAAGAGTCTTCAGCTAACACCTGTCATGGTTCGACACTGTTGTAATAAAGACTGATGAAGATGAAGATGATGATGTGTCAGAGTGTGATGGCTGCAGATCTTCATCTCACCTCAGACCCTGGTCTTCTTCACTCACAGAGGTTTTAGATGGTCTGGTCTCCTCTGGTTCTTCAGTCTGATCCACAGCAGAGCGCCCCCTGCTGTCTGTCAGCTGTGATGAAGTCAGAGAGCAGAGCGTCAACAACAGACTGATGGGCTGAAGGAATGAACTCATATCTATGGTCATATTTCTATCATCACATTTCTATGATGCTGGGGCCACAGTGAGGCCTGAGAGGTGAACACACCTGAACACAGGTGAGCACAGGTAAGACAGAGGTGGCTCCATCAGCCTGTGGTCCCTGAGGTCAGGTGGGCTCATGATGTGGTCTATGAATCAATCTGTCTGTTATTGAACAGCAGCAAATCCTAACAAATGTCAACTCAAGACGTTTTACAAAACAATATTCTATATTTACATTTCTTAGTATGTCATTAATTCTGTGTTCTTTTTTCAGTTTTATTTTATGGTTTCATTTATTTTGTAACGAGAAGTATAAAGATAAAGAGGTGTGCTGAGGCAAAGGGACTAAAATAAAAAAATCATGAGTGATGGGATGTACATGTGGACAGAATAACAGATTTTAATGTGTTTGAACATAAACTTTACTCCAACTCTGTCACTGTAAACACAGAAATAAAAGCACATCAGCATGTATTTCTGCAGAGCCTGACTGTTTAGTTGTATCTGTGTGTATTTCTATTAAACTTTCTTCTGCAGTTTCCATCTGGTGCTTTAATCTCTGTATTTTATGTAGTTTCAGTGGTTACAGCTTACTTTAATTTGTTCTGCTGTTTTCAACATGTCCTTAGAAAACACATTTCAACATCATCCTCTTCATCATTGATAACACCGTCCATGGACTCTATGATTAGCTTGATTAACTCTTGTCTTGTTGGGACACTTCCACTCCAGATTTTGGATGAACACTTCCACTCCAGATTTTGGATGAACATTTCCACTCCAGATTTTGGATGACACACATACCTTTTGTTGCTGACGCTGCTCTTGCAGACGTATCCTCTGTCACACAGACATCGGTTTCTCCTCCTTGTCCTGCATGTCCAAGGTGTCCACGCCCCCGAGGCTGTGCTCTTGTCGTCCTCACTCCAAGGTCTCTGTCCTCAGTCCCGTCAAACTTGACACGTTAACAAGTTTATCAAAAGCACTGGATTTGCTTGGCACCTTTGGACAGATATCCGGATACAAAATTAATCTCCAGAAAAGTGAACTTATGCCAGTCAACTCTACATGTCACTTAGCCTCACTTCACACTCTGTCTTTTCCTATCAAAATAAGTTGACATAAAATAAAATACTTAGGTATCTGGGTGACTCAGAAGTTCACCAATTTATATGAAGTAAACTTTCCCCCTCTGCTGAACAGCTTAAAGAAATATCTGGGCCGCTGGAATCTGCTACCTTTATCCTTAGGAGGCAGAATAAACATTGTTAAAATGAACATTATGCCTGGATTTTTATTTCTTTTTCAATGTATTCCAATTTTCTTGACAAAATCTTTTTTTTCCTCTATAAATAAACTAATTACTAATTTTATTTGGAATAAAAGGACTCCCAGAATAAAGAGAAATTCTACAAAGACACCGCCAACATGGTGGACTTTCTCTGCCCAACTTCCAGTTTTATTACTGGTCAGTGAATACTAAGAATGTGTTATACTGGATTCATCTACCGCAGGGTGATCGTGGTCCAAAGTGGTTACAACTCGAACATGTATCATGCCCTCCTGTCTCCTTGCACGCCCTGGCTTGCTCTAAGCTGCCTCTTTGAGAACCATTATCCTCATACTGCAGTAACCCAGTGGTGAAGCATTCTTTAAAAATACTGAACCAGTTTGGACATGCATTTTCTCTGACTGATGTGCTAAAACATACCCCATTAATCAGGAATAACATGTTCAAACCTTCTGATACAGATAATGCTTTTGAAATCTGGGTCAGCTGTGGTGTGAGGATGGTTAAAGATTTATACTCAAATGGAATTTTTGTGACTTTTGACTATTTGGTAAATCAGTTTGGTATTCCTCGATCACGCTTCTTTAGCTATCTCCAACTCCGTAGCTTTGTTTCAGCTAAATTGAAAGGTTTTCCATCACTTCCTGCAGATACTCTTTTAGATAAGATTTTTAAAATGCTTCCTTTACTTAGCCTCCGTAACTTAAAACCTTTGGACATATTAAAATCTAAATGGGGAAATTAACTTAATATTGAATTGACAGATGAAATGTGGCAGATAGCTTCAGATGCTATTCACACATCAACAATCTGTCAACGACACAGGGTTATTCAGTTTGAAGTGGTTCACCGCTTACATTGGTCTAAGATTAAACTTTCTCTCATAAAGTCTAACATTGATGATGTGTGTGATCGTTGTCGTGTAGAAGCTGGCACTCTATCACATATGTTTTGGAGCTGTTCAAGGTTGGGTGAATTTTGGAAATCAATTTTCAATTTTTTCTCTGATGTTGTAAAAATTCACATTGAGCCCTCTTCAACGTCCACAATTTTTGGGATTGTACCACCCAGATTAAGTTTAAATACTGCAAGTAAAACAATTATAGCTTTTGGTACCCTCTTGGGTCGAAGACTCATCCTCAGAAAACTGAAGGACAAGTTTCCACCCACATTCCAACAATGAATTTACGACTTGATCAAATCCGTTATTCTAAACATGGCAGAACTCAAAAATTTGAGGAGATTTGGCAACCGGTGCTTCGGACTATTAAAGAGATGGACTCTGATGTTATAATTTCTTAAATTCTTGGCCTAGCATTAATGTATACATATATTTAATTCAAATTTCATACACACTTGATGTTTTCTTTTCTCTCTCTTATTTTTTTACCCATTCATTTCTATACTGTTGTTGTTTAAGCTGAGAGAAATTGTTTTTCTGTTTATTTATTGTATCCCTGTTAGTCATGATCCACTGGTGCAGCGGGGAGGAGGGAGGGACAGAGGGTTGTTGTTTCTTCTTTCTGTTGTGTTTAAAAATGAAAAATAATAAAAAGAATTTTCAAAATAAAAAAAACATGACGCATTAATGATCCCAGCGGTGCCTCCAATATTTGCTGCACACTACTGGACACGATAACAGATTTTCCAGTCAGCTCACACTGGATTATGGGACACTGAAACACATCCAATCTGGAACCAACTTCAGTGAAACACCCAACCAGGCAATGTGGCTAACATTCACATCTATTAGCATTAGCATCCTTAGCAGTAGCACTGTTGGCACTACCACTAGTAGCATTAAGGGGCCGTTAACATGGAAACTCCTGACTTAAAGAGGCAAAGATTGTCATTACTTTTACCAGATGGCTCAAGCTGTCAATCAAATGATTGTGGGCGGGTCTTTCTGTCCAGGATAACTAGCAGATACCTGATCAGACCATTCCTGCTTGGCAGTGGCTATGCAGTAGCTATGTTTATGTGTTATCTCTTATGCTGCATTCCATTAACCTCTGAACTGGGAACTGGGAAATGGGCATGACATCATCTCCGACTTACCTGCAGTCCAGTTGAAGTCAGAAAAAAAACGTGCCGATCTACCAGGCTATTGTTAGCTGTTGTTAGCACGCCCTGTGTTGTTGTATGAAGAATGTGATTATCACTATGGCAGTATTTTTGTAAATATAAGTCTAACAATACTATGTATACAGCTGATCTAAAGCGACACACCCCAGTCAGAAGTGACAATAAATGGATTATTACAGGAGCTAAATAACTGTTCACACTGGGGGCATCCATCTTCCATTGTCAACTCGGGGGTGGAGAGGTTTCACCGAGTTCCCAGTAGGAAATTCAGACCTCGGGGGACGTTCCAGTTAAAATTTCCTACTCGGAAGTGGGAAATTCCGACCTCTGACTACAACTGTAATGCACCATAACACATAAACATAGCTACTGCTTAGCCACTGTCAAGCAGGAATCGTCGGATCAGGTATCTGCTAGTTATCCTGGACAGGAAGACCCGCCCACAGTCATTTGATTGACAGCTTGAGCCATCTGGTAAAAGCAATGACAATAGGCACATGGAAAAGGCAATGTCAAAATGGAATAAGCAAAAGCAATGATATGACTGCATTTGTATATATTTAATAATTGATTCTTTTATTGATTCTCTTTTAATTTACATTTCTTTTATTGATTCTGTTATTTCCACATTTCTTTTATTGATTCTTGTTTTATTTCCAAACTTCTTTTATTGATTCTCTTTTTGTTTCAAAACTTCTTTTATTGATTCTGTTTTTATTTCCAAGCTTCTTTTATTGATTCTGTTTCTATTTCCAAATTTCTTTTATTGATTCTTGTTTTATTTCCACATTTCTTTTATTGATTGTTTTTATTTCCAAAATTCTTTTATTAATTCTGTTTCTATTTCCAAACTTCTTTTATTGATTCTGTTTCTATTTCCAAACTTCTTTTATTGATTCTGTTTTTATTTCCAAATTTCTTTTATTGATTCTGTTTTTATTTCCACATTTCTTTTATTGATTGTTTTTATTTCCAAAATTCTTTTATTAATTCTGTTTCTATTTCCAAACTTCTTTTATTGATTCTGTTTCTATTTCCAAACTTCTTTTATTGATTCTTGTTTTATTTCCACATTTCTTTTATTGATTGTTTTTATTTCCAAACTTCTTTTATTGATTGTTTTTATTTCCAAACTTCTTTTATTGATTCTGTTTCTATTTCCAAACTTCTTTTATTGATTCTTGTTTTATTTCCACATTTCTTTTATTGATTGTTTTTATTTCCAAACTTCTTTTATTGATTCTGTTGTTATTTCCAAACTTCTTTTATTGATTCTTGTTTTATTGCCAAACTTCTTTCATTGATTCTTGTTATATTCTCACATTTCTTTTATTGATTCTGTTTTTATTTTCAAACTTCTTTCATTGATTCTTGTTTTATTTCCACATTTCTTTTATTGATTCTCTTTTTATTTTCAAACTTCTTTTATTGATTCTGTTTTTATTTCCAAACTTCTTTTATTGATTCTGTTTTTATTTCCAAACTTCTCTTATTGATTATCTTTTTATTTCCAAACTTCTTTTATTGATTCTCTCTTTGTTTCCAAACTTCTTTTATTGATTCTCTTTTTATTTCCAAACTTCTTTTATTGATTCTCTCTTTGTTTCCAAACTTCTTTTATTGATTCTCTTTTTATTTCCAAACTTCTTTTATTGATTCTTTTTATTTCCAAACTTCTTTTATTGATTCTCTCTTTGTTTCCAAACTTCTTTTATTGATTCTCTTTTTATTTCCAAACTTCTTTTATTGATTCTTTTTATTTCCAAACTTCTTTTATTGATTCTCTCTTTGTTTCCAAACTTCTTTTATTGATTCTCTCTTTGTTTCCAAACTTCTTTTATTGATTCTCTTTTTATTTCCAAACTTCTTTTATTGATTGTTTTTATTTCCAAACTTCTTTTGTTGATTCTGTTTCTATTTCCAAACTTCTTTTATTGATTCTTGTTTTATTTCCACATTTCTTTTATTGATTGTTTTTATTTCCAAACTTCTTTTATTGATTCTGTTTTTATTTCCAATCTTCTTTTATTGATTCTTGTTTTATTTCCACATTTCTTTTATTGATTGTTTTTATTTCCAAACTTCTTTTATTGATTCTGTTTCTATTTCCAATCTTCTTTTATTGATTCTTGTTTTATTTCCACATTTCTTTTATTGATTGTTTTTATTTCCAAACTTCTTTTATTGATTCTGTTTTTATTTCCAATCTTCTTTTATTGATTCTTGTTTTATTTCCACATTTCTTTTATTGATTGTTTTTATTTCCAAAATTCTTTTATTAATTCTGTTTCTATTTCCAAACTTTAAGTACAGCTCTGAAGTCAGTGGATCAGATTTCTTCTTTTCTAAAATGCAGCCTGAGTGAGATTTGTTCAAGTGTTGATACTGTATCTGCACCTTGTGCGTGCAGGATTCAGACTGAAGACAGGTCAAACCAGGCATCATGAACCAAACATTAAAACAATATGCATGAGGGCCTTACTATATTAGACAGAGCTATTGAGAAAAGACAAATCCAAAACTTCTCTAAATTAACAAGAGAATTTAAAGTAGAACAACAAGATTTCTACATGTATTTACAAATGAGAGACTACTTTAATCAAGAAATAAGACAAGATCTCCTGGAAGAACAAAAGAGTGATTGTGACTCTATGTAATGCATCCAAGAACAAACTTGGAAGAGTAATATCTCAACTATACCAAAGTATGGTTGCAAATAGAAACACTTCAACATTCTATATATGAGATAAGTGGGAAAAAGAGCTAAAGGAAGTAATAACTGAAGATATGTGGCAAAATATGCTTAAAACACACCAAACAACTTGTAACTCCGGCATGTGGGAAGAATTTTTCTGGAAAAACATTGTAAGAGTTTTCATCACACCAAAAATGAAAAAGGGACCAACATCTGCCCAACAACTCTGCTGGAGACAGTGTGAAGAACAGAATGTGGGGCACGCGCATAGTTTTTAGCACAAAATACTGGGATGATGTGTGGAAAGAGATGAAAAAGATATTGGGTTATGAGCTACCGAAAACATCTACTGTATCGTATTTAGGAAATGTGAATCAAGACAACATCCAAGACAAGGACTGGTACCTGATTAAGAGTTTACTGGCATCTTCAAAAATGGCACAATGAACTCCCCCCCACCCTAATGAACTGGTTGGATATCACTGATGAGATACATGAGACTTGCATCTAATATAAAACTACAACTAATGAAATAGGAACACAGATGGGAATAATGGACTATCTACAAACACCAGCAGAAAGACTGAAAGGAATGCTTCTGACACTCTGTGTGTGTGTGTGTGTGTGTTGTTATTTTTCTTTCTCTTTAAATGAAAAAATAATCAACAATAAGTACAAAAAAAGAAAACAGGTCAAAGTTAAGCTAACAGATAACAGTTCTTCTTGGCACTAATGATGGCAACGGCAGATACAGACGATTCCAAACCAGCATGGTGACTCTGGTGCAGAGAACAACAGAACAGATCAATAAAAGACAGCAGCAGGTGAGGCCTCATAGCTCTGCTGATGCTAAAGTTAGCATTTCTCTGATTACATGCTGAAGAAACAACTGCAAACAAGTGTATGTGCTCAACAAACAGATAAATACCTGTTTGTGGATTTATTTTCAGTCGTCCATGTCTCACTTAAGAAGAGTTTTATGACTCATTTTTAATATAACTGTTGCTGTGTAACTGGATTAAATTACCACTGGTTACTTTGGGCTCCTTTGTCTCCATTCAAAGTCACGTTCAACATCACTACACATTACAGACAGTCTGAGGCATCTATATGTTGTGTTATTTGGACATTTCATTCCCGTTATTATTTGTTAGCATTGTAACGGGTTAGTCTGGGTGCCAGTCAGAGTCACGTCTGACAATTCAATAAAGAAAACCTTTTGTAACCGCACAAATCAATAAGACACGAAAAGCAAAAACAGGACATTATCAGGCGCATACCAACCAGAAAGGAAAAAAAACAAGGCAAAGTAGATTTTTAAAATTATATTCAATGAACTATGCAGGTCAGATCCAATCATGAAATAACAAACCCAGTGGTGCGTTCAGTTCGGTAGTTCAGTTCAGTTCAACGCAAAGTCCATTTCGGGTTTTCAACAGAAATTTCACACACAGTTCAATCCAGTTCCAAACAAAATAAATCAGGCTTGGCAAGGTAAACCCAGTCCGGGTTTTACCACGGACCCACTCTCAATAAAACACAAGGGCTGCATCTCAAAGCTCCAAAGTTCCATCCTCGCCTCCTCCACTTGCGTCATTCACTTGCGTCTTAGTCCCGCCCACCAGAGATACATGCCAGAGACGCGAGGAAATGAAGAGAGGAGAGAGGAGACGAGGAGGTTCATTTTAAGAGCATTGAGACGTCCTCTCCTCTGCAGCGTCACATGAAGCGACGTCTTTTAGTGATGACGCCGTCACAGCTGAATAAACCGGTCCGAGCGCACGGGAGAAACTGAAATAAGTAAAAAAATGTAAACTCCGGGGCGCTCGACCGCGGTACATTCATATTCACTTTTATATCAATTTAAAGTGAATATGTTCATGAATGAAAAAGAAAAATGTCACGTTTCTCAGGCCCAGAATGATAGGAGTTTTTAATTGTTATATTGCGGCCACTTTGTGTTCATAAATAATGTTTTTATTCTGCTATAAGCACTTAAACCCCCCTCTCTGTGCGCATTTATATAGAAAAAAAATGTAAAGGCCTGAGATAACAATGTACAGTTCACCACTTTCTCTCCTTATTTTAGCTTGGCAAGATCAGGACCTACATAAAACATGCTTTTCGCTAATGTGCTTTATAATCTGCCTGACCCTGGAGTTTACTGGGTGCTGATATTTGTCAATGAGCATCTCTTTTTTATTTTATTATTGTCCATGTTTGCTGTTTGTAAATGTATGTATGGTCTGGGTCTAGGCCCTTTGGGATGAATAAAGTTGTCTAATCTAATCTTATGTAAAATGTGTTTTCCTGAACAGACCTGTCTACTGTAGCAGCCTCACAGTTACAGACATAAACACAAACAACACAGATAAATCAGGACAGACCACAGATGGAAAACCTGGAAGAACTGCCCCATGATAGTGTTCAATATTTTCTGTGATTTCAATCTGTCCAGCTTAAATTTTTTTAAATGATGAGTCAAATATTTCTTTGCACAGTGAAAAAAATAAAAAAGAGATAAAATAGACACTGAAATTTAGTAACTGCTCACATTTGAGGGAACATTAGGCAGTAGACACATCGACTGCTTTGTTTTAGATGTGTGAATTTTACCATTACACCATTACATATATATACAAAGACATTGTGAACCGCATGGTCCAGACAAATTGTCCAGACAAACTTTTACAATGTACAGACACACATTTAACATAAATATATACATATATACAGATAGGGGTATGAATAGGTTAAATAGTGGATTTCATGAGTTATAATATTCCCAGGTTTTTATAGGCCGAGCTGTTTTGTTTTCCACCTTTTTGATTAATTCCATTTAATTTCTATTTTGAATGCATAATAGTTTGGTTTCTGTGGAGTCCATTTACTTTTATGTAAGTGATATTTCCCTAGAATTAGGAAGAGATTCAACAAAAACAATTCTTTGTCTCCAAGTTTTTTCCCATGATATGTAAGCATTGTGTCTTTTTTGCTAAATTAATCTTAATTCTTGTCAAAGATTAAAACAAAGATTCAAACTTATTCCTGGATAAATATGTATATTGACATTCAAAGAAAATATGACACGTGGGCAGCTGACGCTTTACAGCCGGCCGCTGATACGTCACAAGGGGGCGTGTCTGTCAGTGAAAAGACTTCCGCACTTGTGTTTCCTCGATGACGGCCCAATCCCAAACCGCCCCCTACACACTCCCCTACCTATGTCCTCATGGAGGTCCCGGGGGCTGTCCCATTCCCAGAGTGCAGAGGGGGAGTGGACCGTTCAGCCCTTAAACAATGAGTCTGCATCGATGCAGGCTTTCAACGACATTTGCAGGAAGTGCAACGTCTAAATGAGAGAGGAAACAACATGAATGTAAGTGCTGCATGTGTCCATGTGTTTCCCCATACCTCTGTCACACTGACAGAAAATCACATAAAGCGTGGTTTCAAAGTTTAAACGAAAAAACAAGTCATGCTGACGTTTGATATGATTTTGCAGCCCTGGCGCCATAAAATGTGAGCACAATTGGCAACATTTATTCATTTCTTTGATTGGAATTGTCAGATGGTAATCGGATTGAAAGACATGTGGAATCACTTAATTTATTTGAATTAGGCTGTAACGTAACTCATGTCCTAGCGTGTCATAATCTTTGCCACAGTGTAACAGCCTTACACGGGGCGTGTTTCTGTTGCCATGGCCACGAAGTATTTCTTTTCCGCTGAAGTGAAGAGAGCCTCCCATTCCTGCCTGTCTTTTTTACATACCCTCCCCCTTCAGTGGAAGTGGCCTCCATATCTACGAGTGTGACTCAAATTTGAAGTGACACTCGTTAGTGAAGGGGTAGTGTGTAGGGGGCGGTTTGGGATTGGGCCAACGCCTCCTCCAGCTCAGTCTCCTCTCTCCTCTCTCCTCTGAGCGCATTTGGCGTTTGGAACGTCCTTCAATATGGCTGCTCACAAAGTACTTCCGGTGTCACGGAGGAGAGAGGAGAGAGGAGACTTTGGGTGCATCCGAATAGTCCTTTTTTGATAAGGAACCTTCCTAACTGAAGAAATGACCCTGAAGCATTTATGCGTCAGCCATGATAAGTCCTGTTCGAATTCTCCAAAAGTTAAGGAAAGGAGGGTCGTTGCTTCCTTTATTATCTCCTTTAGCTTAGGAAACATTGGACCATCCTTTTCAAAAGGAGAGAAGAAAGGAATGCCCCATAATGCACTGCAGCAGGTGACGTGTATCGGCATCGTACGGAAACTTACGAGGAAGAAAGGACGAGTTTTGTGCGACTATCAAGATATGTGGGCTATATAATTAAAAAAATAAAAACATTTTTACCCAGTCATAGAGAAGAATATATGCTTCGCTTTCAAAAATATCACCTTTAGTTTATTTCTTTATCAGTATTGAAATGGTGGACCGATATACAATTAAATATTAGTCTATAATTCATAAAGCACTTGATTTAAAACGTTTTTTCTCCATACCCTTCGGGCCGTCTACAATGTTCATCAGGTAATAAACAATTGTGGTCCTTGTGTCCTTTTTTAATATTATATTAGTTACCAGATTTCGATCAATCTTCATTTATGAAGTAAATCATGCCAAGACAGAACAATGGGGTCTCTAATAACGTTTATTAAAAAAAACTTCCGTAAAAGACGGACAAATGAGGTATTTTACAATACTTAAAATATAGTAACACGTTTAACAATGTGTGATGATAGCCTATATGTGAATGAAACAGGGATAAAAGTGTTTCTGAAACATTTGGTAGCACTTTAGATTACAGCCCGCGTCTTACAGTGTAGTTTCCTCAACTGTTGGGGTAACTCTCACACATGTACCATGACATTTTGCAGTATCTATGGGGAAGTTACGCCCGCGTCTTACAGTGTAAATCCTGGAGTCTTACAGTGTAGTTTCCTCAACTGTTGGGGTAACTCTCACACATGTACCATGACATTTTGCAGTATCTATGGGGTAGTTACAGTGTAAATCCTGGAGTCTTACAGTGTAGTTTCCGTGTCTTACTGTCGCCTGACAGATGTACTGGTTTTTATTTTGTGTTTTTATATTTTGTGTGATTGTTTTAATTGTTTTTAGTTTATTTATAGCATGTTTTAGTATTTTTTTTTTAAACTACTCCTCGCCGGGGACACTTAATCTTGATAGCCTGCACTCTGTAGAGCACTTTTTTATTACCCCAAGAGGCTCCCAGTGGGGCTGGAGAACTGGGAACTGGTCTGTGGCCAATCAGAGTAGAGAGGGACAATTTAACCTGTGGTGCACACCTGGAAGTGAGAGAACGCCGGAAGGAGCACAACGGGTGGCACTGAGAGGACGCAACACCAGAGCAGCCGAGCATTGAAGCGGAGCAGACAGCTTTTCGAAAGCAGAGTCCAGCTGGAGAAGGAAAGTCCAGAGTGTTATGACTGGCTACCCCTACAACAGCGGAGCAGAGTGAGGAGCTCTGCCTGCCGTGTAAGCATTCTTCACTGTAGTAGCACTCTCGCCACGAGGAAGAGGTCACTCGCTTGTATTTCGTACAGTGCACCCCACTGCCGCCTGTTTCCTTCTTAATTACAGGTGTCCTGGCTGAGGTCCTGTCTGTCACTGGAGGAGCAAGGGAAGAGGAAGTAATCTTAACTGCTGGGTTGAAGCTGGCGTTTTAACCCTTTTAAATAGACTTTGCATCCTAGAGGACAGTTGCTCTGCTCCATTTTAAACCCACCTGCTTGTGTTTTTTAAAAACACAGTTTTTAATTTGAAAAATCTGGTTTTAACAGCAATCTTATTGCCGTCGTTTCCCTTGGCTTTTAACTTGCTGCTCACCACTTTTGATTTTAAAGGACCAATTCAGAGTTTTTTTATATATATATTTTCATTTTAATCTATTTAACCAATTTATTATGGCTTAGCGCTTGGCCCACTGAGGGAAAGGGTCTGGGTACTTACAGGTAAAGTAGTGGGTAGCTAATACACATAAACATATATATACAAATATATCCATCCAACACCCAACATGAATCCATATAGCCAATCATGGATCCCTCCATCATGGCTCAAGAAAAATCCTTCTGTTAAGCAGCAGGAAATCTTGAATGTGGATCCCAGTCTCATGATGAACAGGCGCAACCACACCATGCTGTGTTGGTGTGAGGGTGAAGGAAGGGAGGTAAGAGGAGACAAGTGGGATCAAAGTAAGAACTAAAGTTAGTGGACAGATCCATGAACCATAGACCTGTCGCCTTGCCTGATTTAGGTTGAAGCCCTTCTTGAGATGCTACATCCCATTTTCAAGAGGGACCCCACGACTATGTGGTGACGAACATAGATACTATAGATGAATCAACCATGGATATGGAGATCATGCTAATATCTACATTAACAGCTATAATGATGATGGAATGAAATGTTCCTAATGAAATGGCCAAATATGTCATGTTTGTAATTGTAGTTTTGAGGTTTATGATTCTTCACAGTAGCAGGCAGTCTCCACCATGATCCCAGACCACCTACAAGACAAGAGACAGAGACGAGTACAGGAGCAAACAAAAAAGGCAAAAGCAGATATAGAGAGAGAGAGAGAGAGAGAGAGAGAGAGAGAGAGAGAGAGAGAGAGAGAGAGGGAGAGAGAAAAAGAGAGAGAGAGAGAGAGAGAGAGAGAGAGAGAGAGAGAGAGAGAGAGGGGAGGAGAGAGAGAGAGAGAGAGAGAGAGAGAGGGAGAGAGAGAGAGAGAGAGAGAGGAGAGGGAGAGGGGAGAGAGAGAGAGAGAGAGAGAGAGAGAGAGAGGGAGAGAGACAGAGAGAGAGAGAGAGAGAGAGAGAGAGAGGAGAGAGAGAGAGAGAGAGAGAGAGAGGGGAGAGAGAGAGAGAGAGAGGGAGAGGGGAGAGGGAGAGGGAGAGAGAGAGAGAGAGAGGGAGGAGAGAGAGAGAGAGGGGACAGAGAGAGGGGAGAGAGAGAGAGGGAGTGAGAGAGAGAGAGAGAGAGAGGTGGGAGAGAGAGAGAGAGAGAGAGAGGGGAGTGAGAGAGAGAGAGAGAGAGAGAGAGAGAGAGAGGGAGAGGGAGTGTGTGTGTGTGAGAGAGAGAGAGAGAGAGAGAGAGAGAGAGAGAGACCAATGTGTTCAGATTTCCTGCTGCTTAACAGCTCAAGGTTTTTTCTTGAGCCATGATGGAGGGATCCATGATTGGCTATATGGATTCATGTTGGTGTTGGATGGATATATTTGTATATATATGTATATGTGTATTTTATATGTATATATGTATCTATGCATATATGTGTATCCATAAATGAAGAGCTTTATGCTCTATTGTAAAGTGTCTTGAGATAACACTTATGAATTGGCGCTATACAAATAAAGATTGATTGATTGATTCTGAACCATATTATGATGTGCATCTTAATTAATGAGCTTTAAGAAGTAACAAATCACAGATTTATTTAGAAAAATGTTTGAATGACTGAACCCACTGATCCAAATGTTTCAAACCGGCACGTGCATTGAGGCTGAGCAGGAATTCACTTCATTCTTTTTAGCTAAATAAAGGGAAAGCTTTTATATGTACAGTATATTAATAATAATATATGATATTTACAGTAAGTAAAGCCAACAAGTGTTCACTTTATAATCAAGCCCGGTTCCAGATGTTGACCAGTAGTTACAGTAAAGTAGTGGGTATGTAACCCAGTGGTTATTTAGCTGGTTTATTATTCAGTTCAGTATGCACTCTGTCTCTAAATGTTACAGCAGTGAGCTCCACTTTATGGCTGTAGAGCGGCGATTTCAAGCAGGAGAGTTCAGGGGGTGGTCCTTGATAACTGCTGAGGGGGGAGAGCATGAGACATGCTGAGCTGCAGCTAGTCTTACCCGCCTTTCACACACTACCAACTGTACTGCTTTCTTCTAGCGTGGTGGATTCGAGCTAGGAGAGGTCGCTGTTTCCTGGATCGTCACCAGCCGTGCCATCCAGCTCGGTTCTTGTGGAAATATTGAGTATCAAAAACTTATCTATAGAGCTCTATAGTATTTTTTCTTTGGGTACCAATTTTATTTCTTTCTTTGGCTGGCAGATTCTGTTTTATTTGTTTATTTTTTTATTTTTTTTTGGACTAAGAAAATTCAAAGGAGAACTCATACACCTCGTGGAGAGGATTGACTGTTGATTATCCAAGAACAGGAGAACTGATTAGTTTTTTATTTTATGGATGCTGATTGAAAAGACACAGCTCAAAAGGTATTGAGATGTGATATTTCAAACTATATTGTTACTATACAAGGTTGCCGAATTAAGTCAGATATTTCCTATTCAGACTGAAGAGAGTTTGGTTTATTTTAAAACTGAAGAGTTTTTTTTATAAAAGCTGAAGATATATATTTTTTTTTCATTTTATTTTGATATATTGTGCCTTTAAATGTTGGTATGTGTATGTCACTACAAGTGAAAACATATTTGGTGTTTAACAATTTAAGTGAAGATACATTCCAGTCCAAAAATATATATTTCTTTGGACTTAGGTAGCATACTACTACCAGACCCTAAATAAATCTTCCTGCTGAGCTCTTTTAAATCTCCTCATTGTGTTATCTAGAGAGACATATTGATACTTGGTTACAGGTAGTTACACAGTAAGTAAAGCCAACAAGTGTTCACTTTATAATCCAGCCCAGTTCCAGATGTTGACCAGTAGTTACAGTAAAGTAGAGGGTAGTTACACAGTAAGTAAAGCCAACAAGTGTTCACTTTATAATATAGCCCGGCTCTAGATGTTGACCAGTAGTTACAGGTAAAGTAGAGGGTAGTTACACAGTAAGTAAAGCCAACAAGAGTTCACTTTATAAAACAGCCCAGTTCCAGATGTTGACCAGTAGTTACAGTAAAGTAGAGGGTAGTTACACAGTAAGTAAAGCCAACAAGTGTTCACTTTATAATCCAGCCCGGTTCTAGATGTTGACCAGTAGTTACAGTAAAGTAGAGGGTAGTTACACAGTAAGTAAAGCCAACAAGTGTTCACTTTATAATACAGCCGGTTCCAGATGTTGACCAGTAGTTACAGTAAAGTAGAGGTAGTTACACAGTAAGTAAAGCCAACAAGTGTTCACTTTATAATCCAGCCCGGTTCTAGATGTTGACCAGTAGTTACAGTAAAGTAGAGGGTAGTTACACAGTAAGTAAAGCCAACAAGTGTTCACTTTATAATCCAGCGCGGTTCCAGATGTTGACCAGTAGTTACAGTAAAGTAGAGGTAGTTACACAGTAAGTAAAGCCAACAAGTGTTCACTTTATAATACAGCCGGTTCAGATGTTGACCAGTAGTTACAGTAAAGTAGAGGTAGTTACACAGTAAGTAAAGCCAACAAGTGTTCACTTTATAATCCAGCCGGTTCAGATGTTGACCAGTAGTTACAGTAAAGTAGAGGTAGTTACACAGTAAGTAAAGCCAACAAGTGTTCACTTTATAATACAGCCGGTTCAGATGTTGACCAGTAGTTACAGTAAAGTAGTGGGTAGTTACACAGTAAGTAAAGCCAACAAGTGTTCACTTTATAATACAGCCGGTTCAGATGTTGACCAGTAGTTACAGTAAAGTAGAGGTAGTTACACAGTAAGTAAAGCCAACAAGTGTTCACTTTATAATACAGCCGGTTCAGATGTTGACCAGTAGTTACAGTAAAGTAGAGGGTAGTTACACAGTAAGTAAAGCCAACAAGTGTTCACTTTATAATACAGCCGGTTCAGATGTTGACCAGTAGTTACAGTAAAGTAGAGGTAGTTACACAGTAAGTAAAGCCAACAAGTGTTCACTTTATAATACAGCCGGTTCAGATGTTGACCAGTAGTTACAGTAAAGTAGAGGTAGTTACACAGTAAGTAAAGCCAACAAGTGTTCACTTTATAATACAGCCGGTTCAGATGTTGACCAGTAGTTACAGTAAAGTAGAGGTAGTTACACAGTAAGTAAAGCCAACAAGTGTTCACTTTATAATACAGCCGGTTCAGATGTTGACCAGTAGTTACAGTAAAGTAGAGGTAGTTACACAGTAAGTAAAGCCAACAAGTTTTCACTTTATAATACAGCCGGTTCAGATGTTGACCAGTAGTTACAGTAAAGTAGAGGGTAGTTACACAGTAAGTAAAGCCAACAAGTGTTCACTTTATAATACAGCCCGGTTCAGATGTTGACCAGTAGTTACAGGTAAAGTAGAGGTAGTTACACAGTAAGTAAAGCCAACAAGTGTTCACTTTATAATACAGCCGGTTCAGATGTTGACCAGTAGTTACAGTAAAGTAGAGGTAGTTACACAGTAAGTAAAGCCAACAAGTGTTCACTTTATAATACAGCCCGGTTCTAGATGTTGACCAGTAGTTACAGTAAAGTAGAGGGTAGTTACACAGTAAGTAAAGCCAACAAGTGTTCACTTTATAATCCAGACCGGTTCTAGATGTTGACCAGTAGTTACAGTAAGGTAGTGGGTAGGTACACAGTAAGTCAAGCCAACAAGTGTTCACTTTATAATCCAGCCCGGTTCTAGATGTTGACCAGTAGTTACAGTAAAGTAGAGGGTAGTTACACAGTAATTGAAGCCAACAAGTGTTCACTTTATAATATAACCCGGTTCTAGATGTTGACCAGTAGTTACAGGTAAAGTAGAGGGTAGTTACACAGTAGGTAAAGCCAACAAGTGTTCACTTTATAATCCAGCCCGGTTCCAGATGTTGACCAGTAGTTACAGTAAAGTAGTGGGTAGTTACACAGTAACTAAAGCCAACAAGTGTTCACTTTATAATCCAGCCCGGTTCCAGATGTTGACCAGTAGTAACAGTAAAGTAGTGGGTAGTTACACAGTAACTAAAGCCAACAAGTGTTCACTTTATAATCCAGCCCGGTTCCAGATGTTGACCAGTAGTTACAGTAAAGTAGAGGTAGTTACACAGTAAGTAAAGCCAACAAGTGTTCACTTTATAATACAGCCGGTTCAGATGTTGACCAGTAGTTACAGTAAAGTAGAGGTAGTTACACAGTAAGTAAAGCCAACAAGTGTTCACTTTATAATACAGCCGGTTCCAGATGTTGACCAGTAGTTACAGTAAAGTAGAGGTAGTTACACAGTAAGTAAAGCCAACAAGTGTTCACTTTATAATATAGCCGGTTCCAGATGTTGACCAGTAGTTACAGTAAAGTAGTGGGTAGTTACACAGTAAGTAAAGCCAACAAGTGTTCACTTTATAATACAGCCGGTTCAGATGTTGACCAGTAGTTACAGTAAAGTAGAGGGTAGTTACACAGTAAGTAAAGCCAACAAGTGTTCACTTTATAATACAGCCGGTTCAGATGTTGACCAGTAGTTACAGTAAAGTAGAGGTAGTTACACAGTAAGTAAAGCCAACAAGTGTTCACTTTATAATACAGCCTGGTTCCAGATGTTGACCAGTAGTTACAGTAAAGTAGAGGTAGTTACACAGTAAGTAAAGCCAACAAGTGTTCACTTTATAATACAGCCGGTTCCAGATGTTGACCAGTAGTTACAGTAAAGTAGTGGTAGTTACACAGTAAGTAAAGCCAACAAGTGTTCACTTTATAATACAGCCGGTTCAGATGTTGACCAGTAGTTACAGTAAAGTAGAGGGTAGTTACACAGTAAGTAAAGCCAACAAGTGTTCACTTTATAATACAGCCGGTTCAGATGTTGACCAGTAGTTACAGGTAAAGTAGAGGTAGTTACACAGTAAGTAAAGCCAACAAGTGTTCACTTTATAATACAGCCCGGTTCAGATGTTGACCAGTAGTTACAGTAAAGTAGAGGTAGTTACACAGTAAGTAAAGCCAACAAGTGTTCACTTTATAATACAGCCGGTTCAGATGTTGACCAGTAGTTACAGGTAAAGTAGAGGGTAGTTACACAGTAAGTAAAGCCAACAAGTGTTCACTTTATAATACAGCCGGTTCCAGATGTTGACCAGTAGTTACAGGTAAAGTAGAGGTAGTTACACAGTAAGTAAAGCCAACAAGTGTTCACTTTATAATACAGCCGGTTCAGATGTTGACCAGTAGTTACAGTAAAGTAGAGGTAGTTACACAGTAAGTAAAGCCAACAAGTGTTCACTTTATAATACAGCCGGTTCAGATGTTGACCAGTAGTTACAGGTAAAGTAGAGGTAGTTACACAGTAAGTAAAGCCAACAAGTGTTCACTTTATAATACAGCCGGTTCAGATGTTGACCAGTAGTTACAGTAAAGTAGAGGGTAGTTACACAGTAAGTAAAGCCAACAAGTGTTCACTTTATAATCCAGCCCGGTTCAGATGTTGACCAGTAGTTACAGTAAAGTAGAGGGTAGTTACACAGTAAGTAAAGCCAACAAGTGTTCACTTTATAATAGCCGGTTCAGATGTTGACCAGTAGTTACAGGTAAAGTAGAGGTAGTTACACAGTAAGTAAAGCCAACAAGTGTTCACTTTATAATACAGCCGGTTCCAGATGTTGACCAGTAGTTACAGGTAAAGTAGTGGGTAGTTACACAGTAAGTAAAGCCAACAAGTGTTCACTTTATAATACAGCCGGTTCAGATGTTGACCAGTAGTTACAGTAAAGTAGAGGGTAGTTACACAGTAAGTAAAGCCAACAAGTGTTCACTTTATAATCCAGCCCAGTTCCAGATGTTGACCAGTAGTTACAGTAAAGTGGGTAGTTACACAGTAAGTAAAGCCAACAAGTATTCACTTTATAATCCAGCCGGTTCAGATGTTGACCAGTAGTTACAGTAAAGTAGAGGTAGTTACACAGTAAGTAAAGCCAACAAGTGTTCACTTTATAATCCAGCCGGTTCCAGATGTTGACCAGTAGTTACAGTAAAGTAGAGGTAGTTACACAGTAAGTAAAGCCAACAAGTGTTCACTTTATAATACAGCCGGTTCAGATGTTGACCAGTAGTTACAGTAAAGTAGAGGGTAGTTACACAGTAAGTAAAGCCAAACAAGTGTTCACTTTATAATACAGCCGGTTCAGATGTTGACCAGTAGTTTCAGGTAAAGAAGAGGGTAGTTACACAGTAAGTAAAGCCAACAAGTGTTCACTTTATAATACAGCCCGGTTCCAGATGTTGACCAGTAGTTACAGGTAAAGTAGAGGTAGTTACACAGTAAAGTAAAGCCAACAAGTGTTCACTTTATAATACAGCCCGGTTCTAGATGTTGACCAGTAGTTACAGTAAAGTAGAGGGTAGTTACACAGTAAGTAAAGCCAACAAGTGTTCACTTTATAATCCAGCCCGGTTCTAGATGTTGACCAGCAGTTACAGTAAAGTAGTGGGTAGTTACACAGTAAGTAAAGCCAACAAGTGTTCACTTTATAATACAGCCCGGTTCCAGATGTTGACCAGTAGTTACAGTAAAGTAGAGGGTAGTTACACAGTAAGTAAAGCCAACAAGTGTTCACTTTATAATATAGCCGGTTCAGATGTTGACCAGTAGTTACAGTAAAGTAGAGGTAGTTACACAGTAAGTAAAGCCAACAAGTGTTCACTTTATAATCCAGCCCGGTTCCAGATGTTGACCAGTAGTTACAGTAAAGTAGAGGTAGTTACACAGTAAGTAAAGCCAACAAGTGTTCACTTTATAATACAGCCGGTTCAGATGTTGACCAGTAGTTACAGTAAAGTAGAGGGTAGTTACACAGTAAGTAAAGCCAACAAGTGTTCACTTTATAATACAGCCGGTTCTAGATGTTGACCAGTAGTTACAGTAAAGTAGAGTTACACAGTAAGTAAAGCCAACAAGTGTTCACTTTATAATACAGCCGGTTCCAGATGTTGACCAGTAGTTACAGTAAAGTAGAGGTAGTTACACAGTAAGTAAAGCCAACAAGTGTTCACTTTATAATCCAGCCGGTTCTAGATGTTGACCAGTAGTTACAGTAAAGTAGTGGGTAGTTACACAGTAAGTAAAGCCAACAAGTGTTCACTTTATAATACAGCCCGGTTCCAGATGTTGACCAGTAGTTACAGTAAAGTAGAGGGTAGTTACACAGTAAGTAAAGCCAACAAGTGTTCACTTTATAATCCAGACCGGTTCTAGATGTTGACCAGCAGTTACAGTAAAGTAGTGGGTAGTTACACAGTAAGTAAAGCCAACAAGTGTTCACTTTATAATACAGCCCGGTTCTAGATGTTGACCAGTAGTTACAGTAAAGTAGAGGGTAGTTACACAGTAAGTAAAGCCAACAAGTGTTCACTTTATAATACAGCCCGGTTCTAGATGTTGACCAGTAGTTACAGTAAAGTAGAAGGCAGTTACACAGAAAGTAAAGGCAACAAGTGTTCACTTTATAATCCAGCCCGTTCCAGATGTTGACCAGTAGTTACAGTAAAGTAGAGGGTAGTTACACAGTAAGTGAAGCCAACAAGTGTTCACTTTATAATATAGCCCGGTTCTAGATGTTGACCAGTAGTTACAGTAAAGTAGAGGGTAGTTACACAGTAAGTAAAGCCAACAAGTGTTCACTTTATAATCCAGCCCAGTTCCAGATGTTGAGCAGTAGTTACAGTAAAGTAGAGGGTAGTTACACAGTTAATACAGCCGGTTCTAGATGTTGACCAGTAGTTACAGTAAAGTAGAGGGTAGTTACACAGTAATTGAAGCCAACAAGTGTTCACTTTATAATCCAGCCCAGTTCCAGATGTTGACCAGTAGTTACAGTAAAGTAGTGGGTAGTTACACAGTAAGTAAAGCCAACAAGTGTTCACTTTATAATCCAGCCCAGTTCCAGATGTTGACCAGTAGTTACAAAGTAGAGGGTAGTTACACAGTAAGTAAAGCCAACAAGTGTTCACTTTATAATATAGCCCGGTTCTAGATGTTGACCAGTAGTTACAGTAAAGTAGAGGGTAGTTACACAGGAATTGAAGCCAACAAGTGTTCACTTTATAATCCAGCCCAGTTCCAGATGTTGACCAGTAGTTACAGTAAAGTAGTGGGTAGTTACACAGTAATTGAAGCCAACAAGTGTTCACTTTATAATACAGCCCGGTTCTAGATGTTGACCAGTAGTTACAGTAAAGTAGAGGGTAGTTACACAGTAAGTAAAGCCAACAAGTATTCACTTTATAATCCAGCCCGGTTCTAGATGTTGACCAGTAGTTACAGTAAAGTAGAGGGTAGTTACACAGTAAGTAAAAGCCAACAAGTGTTCACTTTATAATACAGCCGGTTCAGATGTTGACCAGTAGTTACAGTAAAGTAGAGGGTAGTTACACAGTAAGTAAAGCCAACAAGTGTTCACTTTATAATATAGCCCGGTTCCAGATGTTGACCAGTAGTTACAGGTAAAGTAGAGGGTAGTTACACAGTAAGTAAAGCCAACAAGTGTTCACTTTATAAATCCGGTTCCAGATGTTGACCAGTAGTTACAGGTAAAGTAGAGGGTAGTTACACAGTAAGTAAAGCCAACAAGTGTTCACTTTATAATACAGCCGGTTCAGATGTTGACCAGTAGTTACAGTAAAGTAGAGGTAGTTACACAGTAAGTAAAGCCAACAAGTGTTCACTTTATAATACAGCCCGGTTCAGATGTTGACCAGTAGTTACAGTAAAGTAGAGGGTAGTTACACAGTAAGTAAAGCCAACAAGTGACTTTATAATACAGCCGGTTCCAGATGTTGACCAGTAGTTACAGGTAAAGTAGAGTAGTTACACAGTAAGTAAAGCCAACAAGTGTTCACTTTATAATATAGCCGGTTCCAGATGTTGACCAGTAGTTACAGTAAAGTAGAGGTAGTTACACAGTAAGTAAAGCCAACAAGTGTTCACTTTATAATACAGCCCGGTTCTAGATGTTGACCAGTAGTTACAGTAAAGTAGAGGGTAGTTACACAGTAAGTAAAGCCAACAAGTGTTCACTTTATAATATAGCCCGGTTCTAGATGTTGACCAGTAGTTACAAAGTAGAGGGTAGTTACACAGTAAGTAAAGCCAACAAGTGTTCACTTTATAATCAGCCGGTTCAGATGTTGACCAGTAGTTACAGTAAAGTAGTGGGTAGTTACACAGTAAGTAAAGCCAACAAGTGTTCACTTTATAATATAGCCCGGTTCTAGATGTTGACCAGTAGTTACAGTAAAGTAGTGGGTAGTTACACAGTAAGTAAAGCCAACAAGTGTTCACTTTATAATATAGCCCGGTTCTAGATGTTGACCAGTAGTTACAGTAAAGTAGAGGGTAGTTACACAGTAAGTAAAGCCAACAAGTGTTCACTTTATAATATAGCCCGGTTCTAGATGTTGACCCGTAGTTACAGGTAAAGTAGAGGGTAGTTACACAGTAAGTAAAGCCAACAAGTGTTCACTTTATAATCCAGACCGGTTCCAGATGTTGACCAGTAGTTACAGTAAAGTAGTAGTTACACAGTAAGTAAAGCCAACAAGTGTTCACTTTATAATACAGCCGGTTCAGATGTTGACCAGTAGTTACAGTAAAGTAGAGGTAGTTACACAGTAAGTAAAGCCAACAAGTGTTCACTTTATAATCCAGCCGGTTCCAGATGTTGACCAGTAGTTACAGTAAAGTAGAGGTAGTTACACAGTAAGTAAAGCCAACAAGTGTTCACTTTATAATACAGCCGGTTCAGATGTTGACCAGTAGTTACAGTAAAGTAGAGGGTAGTTACACAGTAAGTAAAAGCCAACAAGTGTTCACTTTATAATACAGCCGGTTCTAGATGTTGACCAGTAGTTACAGTAAAGTAGAGGGTAGTTACACAGTAAGTAAAGCCAACAAGTGTTCACTTTATAATACAGCCCGGTTCTAGATGTTGACCAGTAGTTACAGTAAAGTAGAGGGTAGTTACACAGTAAGTAAAGCCAACAAGTGTTCACTTTATAATCCAGACCGGTTCCAGATGTTGACCAGTAGTTACAGTAAAGTAGAGGGTAGTTACACAGTAATTAAAGCCAACAAGTGTTCACTTTATAATCCAGACCGGTTCCAGATGTTGACCAGTAGTTACAGTAAAGTAGAGGGTAGTTACACAGTAAGTAAAGCCAACAAGTGTTCACTTTATAATATAGCCGGTTCAGATGTTGACCAGTAGTTACAGGTAAAGTAGAGGGTAGTTACACAGTAAGTAAAGCCAACAAGTGTTCACTTTATAATACAGCCGGTTCAGATGTTGACCAGTAGTTACAGTAAAGTAGAGGTAGTTACACAGTAAGTAAAGCCAACAAGTGTTCACTTTATAATACAGCCGGTTCAGATGTTGACCAGTAGTTACAGTAAAGTAGAGGTAGTTACACAGTAAGTAAAGCCAACAAGTGTTCACTTTATAATACAGCCCGGTTCCAGATGTTGACCAGTAGTTACAGTAAAGTAGAGGTAGTTACACAGTAAGTAAAGCCAACAAGTGTTCACTTTATAATCCAGACCGGTTCCAGATGTTGACCAGTAGTTACAGTAAAGTAGAGGGTAGTTACACAGTAATTGAAGCCAACAAGTGTTCACTTTATAATACAGCCCGGTTCTAGATGTTGACCAGTAGTTACAGTAAAGTAGAGGGTAGTTACACAGTAAGTAAAGCCAACAAGTGTTCACTTTATAATACAGCCCGGTTCCAGATGTTGACCAGTAGTTACAGTAAAGTAGAGGGTAGTTACACAGTAAGTAAAGCCAACAAGTGTTCACTTTATAATATAGCCCGGTTCTAGATGTTGACCAGTAGTTACAGGTAAAGTAGAGGGTAGTTACACAGTAGGTAAAGCCAACAAGTGTTCACTTTATAATATAGCCCGGTTCTAGATGTTGACCAGTAGTTACAGGTAAAGTAGAGGGTAGTTACACAGTAAGTAAAGCCAACAAGTGTTCACTTTATAATCCAGCCCGGTTCTAGATGTTGACCAGTAGTTACAGTAAAGTAGAGGGTAGTTACACAGTAAGTAAAGCCAACAAGTTTTCACTTTATAATATAGCCCGGTTCTAGATGTTGACCAGTAGTTACAGTAAAGTAGAGGGTAGTTACACAGTAAGTAAAGCCAACAAGTTTTCACTTTATAATACAGCCCGGTACCAGATGTTGACCAGTAGTTACAGTAAAGTAGAGGGTAGTTACACAGTAAGTAAAGCCAACAAGTGTTCACTTTATAATCCAGACCGGTTCTAGATGTTGACCAGTAACTTTACAGTAAAGTAGAGGGTAGTTACACAGTAAGTAAAGCCAACAAGTTCACTTTATAATACAGCCGGTTCCAGATGTTGACCAGTAGTTACAGTAAAGTAGAGGGTAGTTACACAGTAAGTAAAGCCAACAAGTGTTCACTTTATAATAAAGCCGGTTCTAGATGTTGACCAGTAGTTACAGTAAAGTAGAGGTAGTTACACAGTAAGTAAAAGCCAACAAGTGTTCACTTTATAATACAGCCGGTTCCAGATGTTGACCAGTAGTTACAGTAAAGTAGAGGTAGTTACACAGTAAGTAAAAGCCAACAAGTGTTCACTTTATAATCCAGCCGGTTCAGATGTTGACCAGTAGTTACAGTAAAGTAGAGGGTAGTTACACAGTAAGTAAAGCCAACAAGTGTTCACTTTATAATCCAGCCGGTTCAGATGTTGACCAGTAGTTACAGTAAAGTAGAGGTAGTTACACAGTAAGTAAAGCCAACAAGTGTTCACTTTATAATCCTGCCGGTTCTAGATGTTGACCAGTAGTTACAGTAAAGTAGAGGTAGTTACACAGTAAGTAAAAGCCAACAAGTGTTCACTTTATAATACAGACCGGTTCAGATGTTGACCAGTAGTTACAGTAAAGTAGAGGTAGTTACACAGTAAGTAAAGCCAACAAGTGTTCACTTTATAATACAGCCGGTTCAGATGTTGACCAGTAGTTACAGTAAAGTAGAGGGTAGTTACACAGTAAGTAAAGCCAACAAGTGTTCACTTTATAATCCAGCCGGTTCCAGATGTTGACCAGTAGTTACAGTAAAGTAGAGGTAGTTACACAGTAAGTAAAGCCAACAAGTGTTCACTTTATAATACCAGCCGGTTCAGATGTTGACCAGTAGTTACAGTAAAGTAGAGGTAGTTACACAGTAAGTAAAGCCAACAAGTGTTCACTTTATAATACAGCCGGTTCAGATGTTGACCAGTAGTTACAGTAAAGTAGAGGTAGTTACACAGTAAGTAAAGCCAACAAGTGTTCACTTTATAATACAGCCGGTTCAGATGTTGACCAGTAGTTACAGTAAAGTAGAGGTAGTTACACAGTAAGTAAAAGCCAACAAGTGTTCACTTTATAATACAGCCGGTTCCAGATGTTGACCAGTAGTTACAGTAAAGTAGAGGTAGTTACACAGTAAGTAAAGCCAACAAGTGTTCACTTTATAATACAGCCGGTTCAGATGTTGACCAGTAGTTACAGTAAAGTAGAGGGTAGTTACACAGTAAGTAAAGCCAACAAGTGTTCACTTTATAATACAGCCCGGTTCCAGATGTTGACCAGTAGTTACAGTAAAGTAGAGGGTAGTTACACAGTAAGTAAAGCCAACAAGTGTTCACTTTATAATCCAGCCGGTTCAGATGTTGACCAGTAGTTACAGTAAAGTAGAGGTAGTTACACAGTAAGTAAAGCCAACAAGTGTTCACTTTATAATACAGCCGGTTCAGATGTTGACCAGTAGTTACAGTAAAGTAGAGGGTAGTTACACAGTAAGTAAAGCCAACAAGTGTTCACTTTATAATACAGCCGGTTCCAGATGTTGACCAGTAGTTACAGTAAAGTAGAGGTAGTTACACAGTAAGTAAAGCCAACAAGTGTTCACTTTATAATCCAGCCGGTTCAGATGTTGACCAGTAGTTACAGTAAAGTAGAGGTAGTTACACAGTAAGTAAAGCCAACAAGTGTTCACTTTATAATACAGCCGGTTCCAGATGTTGACCAGTAGTTACAGTAAAGTAGAGGGTAGTTACACAGTAAGTAAAGCCAACAAGTGTTCACTTTATAATCCAGCCGGTTCCAGATGTTGACCAGTAGTTACAGTAAAGTAGAGGTAGTTACACAGTAAGTAAAGCCAACAAGTGTTCACTTTATAATACAGCCGGTTCCAGATGTTGACCAGTAGTTACAGTAAAGTAGAGGTAGTTACACAGTAAGTAAAGCCAACAAGTGTTCACTTTATAATACAGCCCGGTTCAGATGTTGACCAGTAGTTACAGTAAAGTAGAGGGTAGTTACACAGTAAGTAAAGCCAACAAGTGTTCACTTTATAATACAGCCGGTTCCAGATGTTGACCAGTAGTTACAGTAAAGTAGAGGTAGTTACACAGTAAGTAAAGCCAACAAGTGTTCACTTTATAATACAGCCGGTTCCAGATGTTGACCAGTAGTTACAGTAAAGTAGAGGTAGTTACACAGTAAGTAAAAGCCAACAAGTGTTCACTTTATAATACAGCCCGGTTCAGATGTTGACCAGTAGTTACAGTAAAGTAGAGGTAGTTACACAGTAAGTAAAGCCAACAAGTGTTCACTTTATAATCCAGCCGGTTCAGATGTTGACCAGTAGTTACAGTAAAGTAGAGGGTAGTTACACAGTAAGTAAAGCCAACAAGTGTTCACTTTATAATACAGCCGGTTCCAGATGTTGACCAGTAGTTACAGTAAAGTAGAGGGTAGTTACACAGTAAGTAAAGCCAACAAGTGTTCACTTTATAATACAGCCGGTTCAGATGTTGACCAGTAGTTACAGTAAAGTAGAGGTAGTTACACAGTAAGTAAAGCCAACAAGTGTTCACTTTATAATACAGCCGGTTCCAGATGTTGACCAGTAGTTACAGTAAAGTAGAGGTAGTTACACAGTAAGTAAAGCCAACAAGTGTTCACTTTATAATACAGCCGGTTCAGATGTTGACCAGTAGTTACAGTAAAGTAGAGGGTAGTTACACAGTAAGTAAAGCCAACAAGTGTTCACTTTATAATACAGCCGGTTCAGATGTTGACCAGTAGTTACAGTAAAGTAGAGGGTAGTTACACAGTAAGTAAAGCCAACAAGTGTTCACTTTATAATCCAGCCGGTTCAGATGTTGACCAGTAGTTACAGTAAAGTAGAGGTAGTTACACAGTAAGTAAAGCCAACAAGTGTTCACTTTATAATACAGCCGGTTCCAGATGTTGACCAGTAGTTACAGTAAAGTAGAGGGTAGTTACACAGTAAGTAAAGCCAACAAGTGTTCACTTTTATAATCCAGACCAGTTCCAGATGTTGACCAGTAGTTACAGTAAAGTAGAGGTAGTTACACAGTAAGTAAAGCCAACAAGTGTTCACTTTATAATACAGCCGGTTCCAGATGTTGACCAGTAGTTACAGTAAAGTAGAGGTAGTTACACAGTAAGTAAAGCCAACAAGTGTTCACTTTATAATACAGCCGGTTCAGATGTTGACCAGTAGTTACAGTAAAGTAGAGGTAGTTACACAGTAAGTAAAAGCCAACAAGTGTTCACTTTATAATACAGCCCGGTTCAGATGTTGACCAGTAGTTACAGTAAAGTAGAGGTAGTTACACAGTAAGTAAAGCCAACAAGTGTTCACTTTATAATACAGCCCGGTTCAGATGTTGACCAGTAGTTACAGTAAAGTAGAGGTAGTTACACAGTAAGTAAAGCCAACAAGTGTTCACTTTATAATACAGCCGGTTCCAGATGTTGACCAGTAGTTACAGTAAAGTAGAGGGTAGTTACACAGTAAGTAAAGCCAACAAGTGTTCACTTTATAATACAGCCGGTTCAGATGTTGACCAGTAGTTACAGTAAAGTAGAGGTAGTTACACAGTAAGTAAAGCCAACAAGTGTTCACTTTATAATCCAGCCGGTTCCAGATGTTGACCAGTAGTTACAGTAAAGTAGAGGGTAGTTACACAGTAAGTAAAGCCAACAAGTGTTCACTTTATAATACAGCCGGTTCAGATGTTGACCAGTAGTTACAGTAAAGTAGAGGGTAGTTACACAGTAAGTAAAGCCAACAAGTGTTCACTTTATAATACAGCCGGTTCCAGATGTTGACCAGTAGTTACAGTAAAGTAGAGGTAGTTACACAGTAAGTAAAGCCAACAAGTGTTCACTTTATAATACAGCCAGTTCCAGATGTTGACCAGTAGTTACAGTAAAGTAGAGGTAGTTACACAGTAAGTAAAGCCAACAAGTGTTCACTTTATAATACAGCCGGTTCAGATGTTGACCAGTAGTTACAGTAAAGTAGAGGTAGTTACACAGTAAGTAAAGCCAACAAGTGTTCACTTTATAATACAGCCGGTTCAGATGTTGACCAGTAGTTACAGTAAAGTAGAGGTAGTTACACAGTAAGTAAAAACAAGTGTTCACTTTATAATACAGCCGGTTCCAGATGTTGACCAGTAGTTACAGTAAAGTAGAGGGTAGTTACACAGTAAGTAAAGCCAACAAGTGTTCACTTTATAATCCAGCCGGTTCCAGATGTTGACCAGTAGTTACAGTAAAGTAGAGGTAGTTACACAGTAAGTAAAGCCAACAAGTGTTCACTTTATAATACAGCCCGGTTCCAGATGTTGACCAGTAGTTACAGTAAAGTAGAGGGTAGTTACACAGTAAGTAAAGCCAACAAGTGTTCACTTTATAATACAGCCCGGTTCCAGATGTTGACCAGTAGTTACAGTAAAGTAGAGGTAGTTACACAGTAAGTAAAGCCAACAAGTGTTCACTTTATAATACAGCCCGGTTCCAGATGTTGACCAGTAGTTACAGTAAAGTAGAGGGTAGTTACACAGTAAGTAAAGCCAACAAGTGTTCACTTTATAATACAGCCGGTTCAGATGTTGACCAGTAGTTACAGTAAAGTAGAGGTAGTTACACAGTAAGTAAAGCCAACAAGTGTTCACTTTATAATACAGCCGGTTCCAGATGTTGACCAGTAGTTACAGTAAAGTAGAGGTAGTTACACAGTAAGTAAAGCCAACAAGTGTTCACTTTATAATACAGCCGGTTCAGATGTTGACCAGTAGTTACAGTAAAGTAGAGGTAGTTACACAGTAAGTAAAGCCAACAAGTGTTCACTTTATAATACAGCCCGGTTCCAGATGTTGACCAGTAGTTACAGTAAAAGTAGTAGTTACACAGTAAGTAAAGCCAACAAGTGTTCACTTTATAATACAGCCCGGTTCAGATGTTGACCAGTAGTTACAGTAAAGTAGAGGTAGTTACACAGTAAGTAAAGCCAACAAGTGTTCACTTTATAATCCAGCCGGTTCAGATGTTGACCAGTAGTTACAGTAAAGTAGAGGTAGTTACACAGTAAGTAAAGCCAACAAGTGTTCACTTTATAATACAGCCGGTTCCAGATGTTGACCAGTAGTTACAGGTAAAGTAGAGGTAGTTACACAGTAAGTAAAGCCAACAAGTGTTCACTTTATAATACAGCCGGTTCAGATGTTGACCAGTAGTTACAGTAAAGTAGAGGTAGTTACACAGTAAGTAAAGCCAACAAGTGTTCACTTTATAATACAGCCGGTTCCAGATGTTGACCAGTAGTTACAGTAAAGTAGAGGTAGTTACACAGTAAGTAAAAGCCAACAAGTGTTCACTTTATAATACAGCCGGTTCAGATGTTGACCAGTAGTTACAGGTAAAGTAGAGGGTAGTTACACAGTAAGTAAAGCCAACAAGTGTTCACTTTATAATACAGCCGGTTCCAGATGTTGACCAGTAGTTACAGTAAAGTAGTGGGTAGTTACACAGTAAGTAAAAGCCAACAAGTGTTCACTTTATAATACAGCCGGTTCAGATGTTGACCAGTAGTTACAGTAAAGTAGAGGTAGTTACACAGTAAGTAAAGCCAACAAGTGTTCACTTTATAATACAGCCGGTTCCAGATGTTGACCAGTAGTTACAGGTAAAGTAGAGGGTAGTTACACAGTAAGTAAAGCCAACAAGTGTTCACTTTATAATACAGCCGGTTCCAGATGTTGACCAGTAGTTACAGTAAAGTAGAGGGTAGTTACACAGTAAGTAAAGCCAACAAGTGTTCACTTTATAATCCAGCCGGTTCCAGATGTTGACCAGTAGTTACAGGTAAAGTAGAGGGTAGTTACACAGTAAGTAAAGCCAACAAGTGTTCACTTTATAATACAGCCGGTTCAGATGTTGACCAGTAGTTACAGGTAAAGTAGAGGTAGTTACACAGTAAGTAAAAGCCAACAAGTGTTCACTTTATAATACAGCCGGTTCAGATGTTGACCAGTAGTTACAGTAAAGTAGAGGTAGTTACACAGTAAGTAAAGCCAACAAGTGTTCACTTTATAATACAGCCGGTTCCAGATGTTGACCAGTAGTTACAGGTAAAGTAGAGGTAGTTACACAGTAAGTAAAGCCAACAAGTTCACTTTATAATACAGCCGGTTCAGATGTTGACCAGTAGTTACAGGTAAAGTAGAGGTAGTTACACAGTAAGTAAAGCCAACAAGTGTTCACTTTATAATACAGCCGGTTCCAGATGTTGACCAGTAGTTACAGGTAAAGTAGAGGGTAGTTACACAGTAAGTAAAGCCAACAAGTGTTCACTTTATAATACAGCCGGTTCAGATGTTGACCAGTAGTTACAGTAAAGTAGAGGTAGTTACACAGTAAGTAAAGCCAACAAGTGTTCACTTTATAATACAGCCGGTTCCAGATGTTGACCAGTAGTTACAGTAAAGTAGAGGTAGTTACACAGTAAGTAAAGCCAACAAGTGTTCACTTTATAATCCAGCCCGGTTCCAGATGTTGACCAGTAGTTACAGTAAAGTAGAGGGTAGTTACACAGTAAGTAAAGCCAACAAGTATTCACTTTATAATCCAGCCCGGTTCCAGATGTTGACCAGTAGTTACAGTAAAGTAGAGGGTAGTTACACAGTAAGTAAAGCCAACAAGTGTTCACTTTATAATACAGCCCGGTTCCAGATGTTGACCAGTAGTTACAGGTTAAGTGCTGGGTTGTCACAGTGAAAGTACTGGACAGTTAGACAGTAAGCAAAGACAAGTGTGATCTTAATGGCCAGGTTAATTAAAAGGTGAATTACTATGTGAGGTGTCTGTGTGTTTTAAAAAAATAAAGATATTTTATACGTCTGCATGTCTTGTCATTATTTTGTGAAACACATATTCATCAATACATTACAGCGTTTTAGTTCATCACTGGTCTACATTATCTGTATCCATGCTGATTCTTAACAGGAAGTGGCACATTAAGGTATGCACAGCAAAAGCGTATGTCCAGGAAAATTACACAGTCCTGATAAGTTCATGGTAAGACACGGGAAACCACACTGTAAGACTCCAGGACTTACACTGTAAGACGCGAGTGTAACTACCCCATAGATACTGCAAAATGTCATGGTACATGTGTGAGAGTTACCCCAACAGTTGAGGAAACTACACTGTAAGACTCCAGGACTTACACTGTAAGACAAGAGTGTAACTACCCCATAGATACTGCAAAATGTCATGGTACATGTGTGAGAGTTACCCCAACAGTTGAGGAAACTACACTGTAAGAGACGGGCTGTAATCTAAAGTGCTACCAAACATTTTTATGTTTTATCAGACTTCAGCTTTTGTCCCGTGTGCTGCTCTGACCTAACCTCACATCTGTGTGAAGGAAACACACACTGCATGACCAAAGACAAATCACCATCACAGCTCTGATCATGGATTGTTAATAACAGGTAAAGCTGACCAAAACAACTCTGTGAGGTAGAGCAGATGACTACACGCTTCTTGTAGTCCATTTTCAGAGCACTGTAGTTCGTCGTGGTTTACCTACGTCACAGGAAATCCTCGTCACATAAATATGACACCAAAGTGAAAGTGCAGTCGAATTCCTCTTTTAACGCAGTTCTCCTTTCCTTTCCTCTTATTTCCCCTTCTTTCCTTGACCCTGTGACGTTTTTTATCGGGGTTAAGGTAAAGTGGATACGAAAGGACTTAGGAAGGACTATTAGGATCCACCCTGCATTTTGGCACATTGGGAAGCACCCAAGGAAAACCACAGATTCTTCACTTTTCACCATTCAAGAACGGACATTGAATATTTACACACACTCAAAGAGGCACTCACGGCACCGTAGTCGGGTTCAGGTCGGTCGGTCGTCCTGAGTGGTTAATCCAGACAACTTTGTCGGACTCCTGCCAAGGAAGAGAATGAAGCTCTCCAGGAAATCACGGAAATAAAGTCTCCGTCCAATCTTTCTTCATCTCATAAGACACGGACGTCAGGCTGCTCAGGGCTGGAGAACCAAGCACGAAACGCGGACTGGACACGAGTACGCCGATGACTTCCTCATACACTGGGTGAACTTAACAGCTCCAAAGTTCCACCCTCGCTTCCTCCTCTTGTGTCTTAGTCCCGCCCACCAGAGATGCATCAGAGACGCGAGGAAACGAAGAGAGGAGACGAGGAGACGAGGAGCTTCATTTTAAGAGCACTGAGACGTCCTCTCCTCCGGAGCGTCACATGAAGCGACGTCTTTCAGTGATGATGACGTCACAGCTGGATCTGCTGCTGTTCTGACAGATTTTTGCTTCAGCTGCTTTTTTCCTACAGCTGCTTCCGTTATTGTCGTGTTTATCTAATCGTGCAAACATAACCATGAAGCAAGAGACAGTCTAATCAAAACTGAAGTGGGGGGTGGTCTAATAGTTCAATATCACCCCATCAAAAATGCTCCCTGTACTCAGTGCATCAACAAATCATTAATAATCATCTCTTTAGCCCTCTGTCATTAATCCCAGCTAGTTTTTATATGTTTTAATCTGTTATTTAGGTTGGGAACATATTCTGATAGTTCAATATTACCCCATCAGGAAATGCTACCTGTACTCAAAGTGTCAATAAATCATTAATAATCATCTCTTCAGCCCTCTGTCATTAATCCCAGCTAGTTTTGACATGTTTTTAATTGGTACTTTAGTCTTGAGGAAGAATTTTTGTCAATAAGGGTAAAATGTTTACATTCATTGTCATATGGACTCCTTTAGACACAAAAGCATGTTTCTTTGAATGAAAATATTTTTCTTTAATAATTGGCAATGGATGACAGTTTACAGAATAGCCTAATATATGATTTAAACACAAATCAAAAACAAATGGTAGCATTTAATCATATATAAAATATATACATACACACACACATATCTCTCCCCCCTCTCTTTCTCTCTCTCTCTATATATATATATATGTGTGTGTGTGTGTGTGTGTGTGTGTGTATGAGTGCTGTCAGACAACTAAAAAAATAATCTAATTAATTACAGGATTTATAATTAATTAATCTAATTAATCACATTTAATCTCATATCTTCTTAAAGTACCCAAATAAAGAATTTGAATTCTAGGATATTATAAAATTGTAGTGCATGACTAATCAAATGAATACACTAAGAAGTGAAGATTTGTAAATCCACATTTTTGTTGGTGACTAAATAAAACCAAAGTCAGGGCAACTTGTCCAGAAAATTCTAAGCTCAATCAGGCAACTCAAATTACACTTTAAGTGTGTTTCATAAATCAAATTCAAAATAAGAAAAAGGTCGAGGACATCCAGCAAACCAATTAGGCCTGATGCATTATTAAAGAATGTAGGACAAATATAGATAAATACATTCAAAAATAAAATCAGACTAAGTCTTAAATATGCCATTCCTGTTGTCACCTGGGCTTTGTTTGGTTTGACTAGAGACGCATGTGTGAAGTGACATGTGCCACTGCCATGTACGGGTCCTCCAGCTGGACAATATCAAAATGTTTGTGAGCTAAAATTAATCTTGCGATTATTTTTTTTAATGCATTAATTTCACGCGGTGCATCAATTGTCTGGAACTGATGGCTATTTTTATAAACTTCCCTTGACCTCCATCCCCAAATGTTCTCTATGGGATTTAAATCAGGGGAACATGCGGGATGGTCCAAAAGAGTGATGTTATTCTCCCTGAAGAAGTCCTTGGTCAAGCGAGCATTGTGAACTGCAGCGTTGTCCTGTTGACAAACCCAGCTGTTACCACACAGACGAGGGCCCTCAGTCATGAGGGATGCCCTCTGCAACATCTGCACGTAACCAGCCGCCGTTTGACGACCCTGCACCACCTGAAGCTCCAGTGTTCACTGAATGACAAAGCACATTACACACTAAAGTACCAATTAAAAACATACCAAAACCAGCTGAGATTAATGACAGAGGGTTAAAGAGATGTTTATTAATGATTTATTGACACTTTGAGTACAGGGAGCATTTTTTGATGGGGAGCTATTTAACCATCAGAATATGCTCCCATCCTAAATAACCAGCTAAAACATATCAAAGCTAGCTGATATTAATGACAGAGGGGTATTACTTTAAATAATAATGATAAACTAAAATAAAGATAAAAACACATCATAACTAGCTGGGATAAAGGGATAGGGAGTTAAGGATTGTGATTTTAAATTTAAACCTCCAAGCGTAGCTTTGATGCAGGAATTTCTTTGACACATAAAAATTCCACTTTTACAACACAAAGAACTAACTTCTCCAATTTATGCGCTGAGAATACAGTATACGCACGCAGTACTAGAACACAAAATACTTATTACTTCTTCAAGTTTAGTGCTTACCTCTGTGAAGCCTGCACTTGTGTTTCCTCGATTATGCCTCCTCCAGATCAGTTTCCTCTCTCCTCTCTCCTCTGAGTGCATTTGGTGCTTTGGGACGTCCTTCAATATGGCTGCTCACAAAGTACTTCCAGCGTCAGAGAGGAGAGAGGAGACTGCATTTTGGCACATTGGGAAGCACCCATTATGGACGCGCGATGCTACATCAGTGGGCGATGCAACTTTGGTAGCTGGGGGTGCTTCCCAATGTGCCAAAATGCAGTCTCCTCTCTCCTCTCTGACACTGGAAGTACTTTGTGAGCAGCCATATTGAAGGACGTCCCAAAGTGCCAAATGCACTCGGAGGAGAGAGGAGAGAGGAGAGAGGAGAGAGGAGACTGATCTGGAGGAGGCATAATCGAGGAAACACAAGTGCAGGCTTCATGGAAGTCTTTCCACTGACAGACACGCCACCTTGTGACGTATCAGCAGCCGGCTGTAAAGCGTCAGCTGCCCACGTGTATGAAATGTAATCATCACGGCGCACTTTTCACACAAAGCAGTCGATGTGTCGGCCTAATGTTCCCTCAAAATGTGAGCAGTTACTAAATTTCAGTGTCTCTTTTATCTCTTTTTTTATTTTCTTCACTGTGCAAAGAAATATTTGACTCATCATTTAAAAGAATTCTATGCTGGTTTTATTGATATCACAGAAAATATTGAACACTGGCATGGGGCAGTTCTTTCAGGTTTTCCATCTGTTGTCTGTGTGGCAAAACGAGCAGTAATGTACACAAAAATGACAACGCCACCTGAGGACTCACACCCCAAGATTTGGAAAATAGCCTCTCTCTAATGAGACAAACAAGGACCCGTAGTTCATAGAAATTCACAGGACGGAGACACTGATTGTAATGAGCAAAAATACTTTAATAATTAAAAAAAGAGCAGACTAAATAATAAGAGGTATGGGACCTGCCACTGCAAACTAAACCAGGACAGGGCTGAGCTTACCACGACAGCGGTAACTAAGGAGGGAAGGATCCAAACTATACCACACCTGTGAAACAGCAAATAAAAAGTGAATAAAAGGGATGTTGAGTTTTGTGTCCCCATCCACTGTTTATCTAACATTTTTGGTATATGTTCTGGGAGATACACATCAAGTTTTAGTTTGAAGCGCATGTAACTTCCTGTCAATGTGTTGATTGTTCACTCGCTTTACGGCACTTCTATGTTATGTCTGTGTGTGGTGTTACGTCCCTTGCTGAACTGATGAAGAGAGGGAAAAAAAGGACAGGAACATGTATCTATTCTTTATAAGTATCTATGTTGACTGAAGTGAAGATGTGCCACTGTCTATAACGGATATGAAGAATAAAGTTACAACTGAAGATATCAAGTGTCGTCTTCAATGACATGGCTGACGAAGCAGCAAACACAACAGGTTATGGGCCCAGGCGTGACACGGGAGGAAGATGGCAACGGCTGGTGTTCGACGGTGATGAAAACAACTACGAACTTTGGGAGGTAAAATTCCTCAGATGTCTGAGAACATTAAAACTAAAAGACATTATAGTATCCACTGATGAACCAGACAAGGAAAAGAACGCACAATGCTACGCAGAACTCATTCAGTTCCTCGACGACAAGAGCCTGTCGATGGTAATGAGAGATGATGCAGATGACGGCAGAGGAGCCTTAAAAATATTACGGAATCACTATGCCAGTAAGGGAAAGCCTGTACACTGAACTAACATCCTTAAAGAAGGGACACGACGAAACAATGACAGACTATGTCATTCGTGCTGAAAAAGCAGTCACTTCCCTGAGAAATGCTGGGGAAACAGTTGGCGATGGACTAATAATAGCCATGATTCTGAAGGGTCTTCCAGAATCATACAAGCCCTTTGCCGTCCATACCACACAGAGCAGTGGAGAGTTAGCATTCACACAGTTCAAATGTAATTTACCGAGCTATGAAGAGACTGAAAAATTCAACAACAAACCAAAGACTGACAATGTCATGAAAGTGGACATGTCATCTGTAACTTGTTATGGATGTGGACAACGTGGGCATGTTGCAAGAGACTGTAGGCAAAAGGGAGTTCCAAAATGGTGCAGCTATCACAGAAGTTCATCACACAGCGACGAGACATGCAGGAGAAAGAACAATTAAAGCCGCAAGCGGCGATGATCGGGCCCTCGCCCCCCATGCGCCCGTTGGGCCCTGCCGCTACCGCTGCATATTGCTTCCGCCAAATGCTGCTGTTGTGAAACATTGGTGCCGCTAGAGATGTTCGCGCCACCACATGTATGTAATTTATGTCATATGTAATGCTTGTAGTGATTGGAGTAGCAGAGAACTGAGCTTATAGATGTGTTAGGAGGTGGACCTTGATCATGCTTGTGAATTTTGGAGCAGATTGGACCTTAAATGAAGGAGTTAGAGTGATTTCCAGGTTCATGGCAATCAGTAAAGTTTGAGGCTGCGGCATCGCCACACCGTTTCACCTAAGGACACGATCTCAACACTGATGCTTCATGAAGGTGTGAAGAGCCTTTCTAAGAATATTCGAAAAAAATATGTTGAAAAACGGAGGAGATATTAATGCTCAAGTAAAACATCATACTTCCTGTTACCAGCAGGGGGCGCTATATTTGAGAGTGAAACAAAGCATATTGATTTACTCAGGCAGGGACAGTGAACATGTGTACATGTTTTGGTCTGGATCTAACATTTTACAAGTGAGTTATTAAGGTTAACGTGTTTTCAAAAAATAGTGAAATTTAGCCGTCCTTCCTGGCCACGCCCATTGAGTTACGACAAATCTTTTAATAACTTTTCATCATCAATGTGTCTAGTATACACAATCCAAATCTGGAGTTGATTCGATAAAAAACGTAGGAGGAGTTTGTTCAAATGCGAGCCTTAGAATCTCTAAAATCGGAATTTCAACGTTAATTTACGAACTTCCTGTTCGGAATTCCCTATGACAATTTATATATTTGTGAAGGTCCTGGTCTGGGGATTTTGCCCAAAAAATTTCATGCAATTCGGAGTTAGTGAAAAATTCACCAAATTTGGGCGTGGTTTCTGGCCACGCCCACTGACTTACAAAAAATCTTTTAATAACTTTTCATCGTCAATATGTCTAATATACACAATCAAAATCGGGAGTTGATCCGATGAAAAACCTAGGAGGAGTTCGTTCAAAGCGAGCATTAGAATCGCGAAAATCCGAAATTTAACGCTAAGTTGCGAACTTCCTGTTTGGAATTGACCATGGTTGTAAGAGACTTTTTTGTAGGTCCTGGCATGATAGTTATGCCCTAAAAATTTCAGGTCGATACTTGAAAGTTGCCGGAGGGGCTGCAGTTTACGGCCACAAGGTGGCGCTATGGCGCACTTTTTTTTGTGCAATGACTGGATTCATGAATTTTTCGGGGGGACTAATTTTTTGGCCTAGGCATGGTCGCGTTTATCTCAAGTTGAAGGCACGCTATTTGGGGTTAAAGTGGCGGAAGAAGGAGAATTAAAGCCGCAAGCGGCGATGATCGGGCCCTCGCCCCCCACGCGCCCGTTGGGCCCTGCCACAACCGCCACATATTGCTTTCGCCAAATGCTGCTAATGCGAAACATTGGTGCCACTAAATGTTGTTCACGCCACATGTCGCAAGAGCTGCATGTTACTGCCACCAAATGTATGTAATTTATGACATATATAAAGGAGTGATTGGAGTAGCAGAGAATTAAGCTTATAGATGTGTTAGGAGATGGACCTTGATCATGCTTGTGAATGTTGAAGCAGATTGGACCTTAAATGAAGGAGTTAGAGTGATTTCCAGGTTGATGGCGATCAGTGAAGTTTGAGGCTTCGCCATCGCCAGACCGTTTCACCTCAGGACACGACCTGAACACTGATGGTTGATGAAGGTGTGAAGACCCTTTCTGAGAATATTTGAAAGAAAAATGTTGAAAAACGGAGGAGATTTAAATGATCAAGTAAAACATCAGAGTTCCTGTTACCAGCAGGGGGCGCTATATTTGAGAGTGAAATAAAGCTTATAGATATACTCAGGCATGGACAGTGAACATGTGTACATATTTTGGTCCGGATCTAACATTTTACTAGAGAGTTATTAAGGCTTATGTGTTTTCCAAAAATGGCGAACTTTGGCCATCCTTCCTGGCCACGCCCATTGACTTACGAAAAATCTTTTAATAACTTTTCATCGTCAATGTATCTAGTATACACAATCCAAATGTGGAGTTGATCCAATCAAAAACCTAGGAGGAGTTCGTTCAAATGCGAGCCTTAGAATTGCGAAAATCGGAATTTCAACGTTAATTTACGAACTTCCTGTTCAGAATTTCCCATGACAATTTATATATCTGTGATCGTCTTGGCCTGGGGGTTATGCCCAAAAAATTTCGTGCAAATCGGAGTTAGTGAAAAATTCGCCAAATTTGGGCGTGGTTTCTGGCCACGCCCATTGACCTACGAAAAATCTTTTAATAACTTTTCATTGTCGGTGTGTCTAGTATACACAATCCAAATCTGGAGTTGATCCGACAAAAACCCTAGGAGGAGTTCGTTCAAATACGTACCCTGAAAATCGCCAAAATGCGACTTTCAACGCCAATTCGCGAACTTCCTGTTTGGAATTGACCATGGTTGTAAGAGACTTTTTTGTAGGTCCGGGCATGATAGTTATGCCCTAAAAATTTCAGGTCCATACGTGAAAGTGGCCGGAGGGGCTGCAGTTTAAGGCCACTAGGGGGCGCTGTGGCGCACTTTTTTTTTTGCAAACACTGGATTCATAAATTTTTCGCCGGGACTAATTATTGGGCCTAGGCGCGGTCGCGTTTATCTCAAAAGCAATACATGCAATTTGGGGTTAAAGTGGGTCAAGAAAAAAAAAAAAAATAATAATAATAATCCTAGCGATTACAATAGGGCTTTCGCCCGACCTGCGGTTCGGCTCGGGCCCTAATTAAAGCCGCAAGCGGCGATGATCGGGCCCTCGCCCCCCACGCGGACGTTGGGACCTGCCGCTACCGCCACATATTGCTTCCCCGAAATGCTGCTGTTGCGAAACATTGGTGCTGCTAAATGTTGCTGGCGCCACATGTCGCAACCACTGCATGCTGCTGCAACCACACGAATGTAATTTAAGACATATGTGTACATGTTTCATTTCGGATCTAAGATTGTACAAGACAGTTATTATTAAGGTTTACGTGTTTTCCAAAACTGGTCCACTTTGGGCATCCTTCCTGGCCACGCCCATTGACTTACGAACAATCTTTTAATAACTTTTCATTGTCAGTGTGTCTAGTATACACAATCCAAATCTGGAGTTGATCTGATAAAAACCCTAGGAGGAGTTTGTTCAAATACGTACCCTGCAAATCGCCAAAATGCGACCTTTATCGCTAATTTGCAAACTTCCTGTCCACAATTGACAATGGTCGTAAGAGACTTTTTTGTAGGTCCTGGCATGACAGAGATGCATTAAAAATTTCAGATCAATAGGTGAAAGTAGCTGGAGGGGCTGCAGTTTTAAGCCACTAGGGGGCGCTATGGAGTACATTTTTTGAGCAAACACTGAATTCATAAATTTGTTACCGTGACTGAATTTTGGGACTAGCCGCATTCATGTTTATCTCAAGTGCAATACACGCAATTTGAGGCTAAAATGGGTGGGAATTCGCTGGATGATCTGGCCTTTTGGGCTCGGGTCTGAATAAAGATCAGACTTCCTGTTACCAGCAGGGGGGGCAATATTTGAGAGTGAAATAAAGCATATAGATTTACTCAGGCACGGACAGTGAACATGTGTACATGTTTTGGTCCGGATCTAACATATTGCTAGAGAGTTATTAAGGTTTACGTGTTTTCCAAAAATGGTCAACTTGAGCTGCCTTCCTGGCCACGCCCATTGACTTACGAAAAATCTTTTAATAACTTTTCATCATCAATGTGTCTAGTATACATAATCCAAATCTGGAGTTGATCCAATCAAAAACCTAGGAGGAGTTCGTTCAAATGCGAGCCTTATAATTGCGAAAATCGCAATTTCAACGTTAATTTACGAACTTCCGGTTTGGAATTCCCATGACAATTATATATCTTTGGAAATGTCTCGGCCTGGTGGTTATGCCCAAAAAATTCCATGCAAATCAGAGTAAGTGAAAAATTGGTCAAATTTGGGCGTGGTTTCTGGCCACGCCCATTGACTTACGAAAAATCTTTTAATAACTTTTCATCGACAGTGTGTCTAGTAAGTACTGTCCAAATCTGGAGTTGATCTGATAAAAACCCTAGGAGGAGTTCGTTCAAATACGTACTCTGCAAATCGCCAAAATGCACATTTCGGCATTAATTTGCGAACTTCCTGTCCGGAATTGACCATAGTCGTAAGAGACTTAATTGTAGGTCCAGGCATAATAGTAATGCCCTAAAAATTTCAGGTCGATACTTGAAAGTCGCCGGAGGGGCTGCAGTTTAAGGCCACTAGGGGGCGCTATGGCGCACTTATTTTTGTGCAAACACTGGATTCATAAATTTTAAATTTTTCCGGTATCAGTTTGGGCCTAGGCGCCGTCACAGATAACTCGTTGAAGCGCACGCAATTTGGGGTTAAAAGGGCTCTTCGAGAAGGAGAAAATAATTGCAAGCCGCAAGCGGCGGGCGATGATCGGGCCCTTCGCTTCTATGCGCTCAAGTGGCCCTGCCGTTATCAACAACATATTGCTACATATACTGCCGTTATAAGTAAATATTAAAGTAAATTTGCTGGCACCATATGTCCCAAATTTTATGTTGCCCCTACATGTAAGCAGGTATTTGAGATATAAAAACACCTGATGCCCATTGGGTGGCACTGTTCCTTTGTCCCAGGCACGTCATGTGAAGCAATACCTGTCTCAGCAAATAGCCACACACACACACACACAAACATGCAGACAGATGCTTCATGAAGGTGTGAAGACCCTTTCTGAGATTGTTTGAAGAAATTACTATCCCTGACAGTCACTGCCTCTGCCACACACACACACACACACACACACACACACACATACACAAAATAAAGTCTGAATGAAGCATCTAAAGTTAACAGATAACATTAAATAAAGAGGATGACATGTCAAGAATCTATGGTTTCTCACTCTAAGCAGGGAGGTGGGAGCATGAGTGACAGATCTCTGAGGTTGGTGTGGGGTGAAGAAGGGGGGTGGACTAATTAGTATGTGAGGTAACCTCAGCTCAGTCTGAGTAGCGGGGGAGGGGATGGAGGAAAGACTGCTTCTACAATCAGGATGATTTAAAGCATGTTTAAGTGTTTTTGGCCTGAACACTGCTTCCGTCTATTAGATGGTACTATTCCTATAGCACAAATATATGTTTAATGTAAAAAAAGAAGTCCACAGTGGAGCTGTGATCATGTGTGTTGAATTTGGGGAAGATTGGATTATTTATCACTTACATATGTAATTTAAGTAATTTCTAGAGCTTGGTGCAATTGCAGTATCAGAGAATTGAGCTTATAGATGTTTTAGGAGGTGGATATTAATCATGTTTGTGGATTTTGAAGCAGATTGGACCTTAAATGAAGGAGTTAGAGTGATTTCCAGGTTCATGGCGATCAGTGAAGTTTGAGGCTTCGCCATCGCCAGACCGTTTCACCTCAGGACACGACCTGAACACTGATGGTTGGTGAAGGTGTGAAGGCCCTTTCTGAGAATATTTGAAAAAAATATGTAGAAAAACAAAGGAGATTTTAATTATCAAGGAAAACAACAGACTTCCTGTTCCCAGCAGGGGGCGCTATATTTGAGGGTGAAATAAAGCTTATAGATATACTCAGGCAAGGACAGTGAACATGTGTACATGTTTTGGTCTGGATCTAACATATTGCTAGAGAGTAATTAAGGTTTACGTGTTTTCCAAAAATGCTGAACTTTGGACGTCCTTCCTGGCCACGCCCATTGACTTACGAAAAATCTTTTAATAACTTTTCATCGTCAATGTGTCTAGTATACACAATCCAAATCTGGAGTTGATCCGATAAAAACCCTAGGAGGAGTTCATTGAAATGCTAGCCTTAGAATCTCAAAAATCGGAATTTAAACGTTAATTTACGAACTTCCTGTTCGGAATTCCCCATGACAATTATATATCTTTGGAAAGGTCTCAGCCTGGTGGTTATGCCCAAAAAATTCCATGCAAATCAGAGTAAGTGAAAAACTGGTCAAATTTGGGCGTGGTTTCTGGCCACGCCCATTGACTTACGAAAATTCTTTTAATAACTTTTCATCGTCAAGGTGTCTGGTATACACAATCCAAATCTGGAGTTGATCCGATAAAAACCCTAGGAGGAGTTCGTTCAAATACGTACGCCCAAACGCGATCCTCAACGCTAATTTGCGAACTTCCTGTTCGGAATTGACCATGGTCATAAGAGACTTTATTGTAGATCTGGTCATGATACTTATGCCCTAAAAATTTCAGGTGAATATGTGAAAGTAGCCGGAGGGGCTGCAGTTTAAAGCCACTAGGGGCGCTATGGCGCACACTATTTTGTGCAACCACTGGAATCATAAATTTTTCGGGCGGACTAATTTTTGGCCTAAGGCGCGTTCGCGTTTATCTCAAGTTGAAGGCACGCAATTTGGGGTTAAAGAGGAGCAAGAATAATAATAATTAAAGCCGCAAGCGGCGATGATCGGGCCCTCGCCCCCCACGCGCCCGTTGGGACCTGCTGCTACCGCCGCATATTGCTTCCGCCAAATGCTGCTGTTGCGAAACATTGGTGCCGCTAAATGCTGCTGCCACCACACGTATGTAATTTATGACATATCTAAAGGTTGATGCGATTGGAGTACCAGAGAATTAAAGTTATAGATGTGTAAGGAGTTGGTCCTTGATCATGTTTGTGAATTTTGAAGCAGATTGGACCTTAAATGAAGGAGTTAGAGTGATTTTCAGGTTCATGGAGATCAGTGAAGTTTGAGGCTTCGCCATGGCCACACCCTTTCACCTCAGGACACGACCTCAACACTGCTGCTTCATGAAGGTGTGAAGACCCTTTCTGAGAATATTTGGAAAATGTATGTTGAAAAGCGGAGGAGATTTTAATAATAGAGTAAAACATCAGACTTCCTGTTACCAGCAGGGGGCGCTATATTTGAGTGTGAAACAAAGCATATAGATTAACTCAGGCAGGGACAGGGAACATGTGTAGTTGTTTTGGTCCAGATCTAAGTTGTTACTAGAGAGTTATTAAGGTTTACGTATTTTCCAAAAATGGTCAACTTTGGGCGTCCTTCCTGGCCACGCCCATTGACTTAAAAATATCTTTTAACAACTTTTCATCATCAATGTGTCAAGTATACACAGACCAAATCTGGAGTTGATCCGATGAAAAACGTAGGAGGAGTTCGTTCAAATGCGAGCCTTAGAATCGCAAAAATCGGAATTTCAACGTTAATTTACGAACTTCCTGTGTGGAATTCCCGATGAGAAATTATATATCTGTGATCGGCTTGGGGGTTTTGCCCAAAAAATTTCGTGCAAATCGGAGTTAGTGAAAAATTCGCCATATTTGGGCGTGGTTTCTGGCCACGCCCATTGACCTACGAAAATTCTTTCAACAACTTTTCATCATCAAGGTGTCTAGTATACACAATCTAAATTTGGAGTTGATCCGATGAAAACCCTAGGAGGAGTTCGTTCAAATACGTACCCAGGAAATCGCCAAAACGCGACATTCAACGCTAATTTGCGGACTTCCTGTTTGGAATTGATGATGGTCGTAAGAGACTTTTTTGTAGGTCCGGGCCTGATAGTCATGCCCTAAAAATTTCATGTCAATCCGTGAAAGTTGCCGGAGGGGCTGCAGTTTAAGGCCACTAGGGGGCGCTGTGGTGCACTTTTTTTTGTTTAAACACTGGATTCATAAATTTTTCGCCGGGACTAATTTTTGGGGATAGGCGCGTTCGCCTTTATCTCAAGTTGAAGGCACGCAATTTGGGGTTAAAGAGGCTGGAGAACAAGAAAAATTAAAGCCGCAAGCGGCGATGATCGGGCCCTCGCCCCCCACGCGCCCGTTGGGCCTTGCCTCCACCGCCGCATATTGCTGCCGCCAAATTCTGCAGTTGCAAAAAGATGGTGCCGTAAAATGTTGCTGGCGCCACATGTTGCAACCACTGCAGGTTGCTGCCGCCACATGTATGTAATTTATGACATATCCAAAGATAGATGTGATTGGAGTAGCAGAGAATTAAACTTATAGATGTGTTAGGAGGCGGACCTTGATCATGTTTGTGGATTTTGAAGCAGATTGGACCTTAAATAAAGGAGTTGGAGTGATTTCCAGGTTCATGACGATCAATGAAGTTTGAGGCTTCGCCATGGCCACACCCTTTCACCTCAGGACACGATCTCAACACTGCTGCTTCATGAAGGTGTGAAGTCCCTTTCTGAGAATATTTGAAAAATATATGTTGAAAAATGTAGGAGATTTTAACAATAGAGTAAAATATCAGACTTCCTGTTACCAGCAGGGGGCGCTATATTTGAGTGTGAAACAAAGCATATAGATGAACTCAGGCAGGGACAGTGAACATGTGTAGTTGTTTTGGTCCAGATCTAAGTTGTTACTAGAGAGTTATTAAGGTTTACGTATTTTCCAAAAATGGTCAACTTTGGGCGTCCTTCCTGGCCACGCCCATTGACTTACGAAATATCTTTTAACAACTTTTCATCATCAATGTGTCAAGTATACACAGACCAAATCTGGAGTTGATCCGATGAAAAACGTAGGAGGAGTTCGTTCAAATGCGAGCCTTAGAATCGCAAAAATCGGAATTTCAACGTTAATTTACGAACTTCCTGTTTGGAATTCCCGATGACAAATTATATATCTGTGATCGGCTTAGCTTGGGGGTTTTGCCCAAAAAATTTCGTGCAAATCGGAGTTAGTGAAAAATTCGCCATATTTGGGCGTGGTTTCTGGCCACGCCCATTGACCTACGAAAATTCTTTTAATAACTTTTCATCATCAAGGTGTCTAGTATACACAATCCAAATTTGGAGTTGATCCGATGAAAACCCTAGGAGGAGTTCGTTCAAATACGTACCCAGGAAATCGCCAAAACGCGACATTCAACGCTAATTTGCGGACTTCCTGTTTGGAATTGATGATGGTCGTAAGAGACTTTTTTGTAGGTCCGGGCCTGATAGTCATGCCCTAAAAATTTCATGTCGATCCGTGAAAGTTGCCGGAGGGGCTGCAGTTTAAGGCCACTAGGGGGCGCTGTGGTGCACTTTTTTTTGTTTAAACACTGGATTCATAAATTTTTCGCCGGGACTAATTTTTGGGGATAGGCGCGTTCGCCTTTATCTCAAGTTGAAGGCACGCAATTTGGGGTTAAAGAGGCTGGAGAACAAGAAAAATAATAATAATCTTAGCGATTCCAATAGGGCCTTCGCCGACCCCTGCGGGTCGCGGCTCGGGCCCTAATAATAATAATCTTAGCGATTCCAATAGGGCCTTCGCCGACCCCTGCGGGTCGCGGCTCGGGCCCTAATTAAAGCCGCAAGCGGCGATGATCGGGCCCTCGCCCCCCATGCGCCCGTTGGGCCATGTGGCTACCGCCACATATTGCTTCCGCCAAATGATGCTGTGGCGAATATGTGCCACTAAATGTCGCTGGCACCACATGTCCCAACTGCTGCATGTTGCTGCCCCCACATACAAGCAGGTATTTGAGATATAAAACACAGCTAATGTTCCTATGTCGCAGGCACTTCATGTGAAGCAATACCTGTCTCAGCAAATAGCCACACACACACGCACACACACACACACACACACACAAACATGCAGACAGAGGCTGAGAAAAGACTGTCAGTCCCTGAGTGCACTTTCTACATGCTGTGTGTTGACTTCATAAAGAAGATAAAACTTAAAGGACAACAGTTAAATAAGCTAGAAAACAACATTTTATCGAACATAAAATCTATATGAAGCATCTAAAGTCAACAGAGAACATTAAATAAAGAGGATGACATGTCCAGAAGCTATGGTTTCTCACTCTTAGCAGGGAGGTGGGAGCATGAGTGACAGGTCTCTGACGTTGGTGTGGGGTGAAGAAGGGGGGTGGGCTAATTAGTATGTGAGGTAACCTCAGCTCAGTCTGAGGAGGAGGGTGGAGGCAAAGAAGGAAAGACTCTGTCCACAATCAGGATGATTTAAAGCATGTTTAAGTGGCATTAACACTGCTTGTGTCTATTAGATGGTGCTATTCCTATAACACAAATATATGTTTAAATTTAAAAAATAAGTCCAGAGTGGAGCTATGATCACAGTGTGTTTAATTTGAGGAAGATTAAATTATATATCAGTTACATATGTAATTTATGTAACTTCTAGAGCTTGGTGCAATAGCAGTATCAGAGAATTGAGCTTATATATGTGGTAAGAGGTGGAGATTGATCAGGTTTGTTAATTTTGAAGCAGATTGGACCTTAAATGAAGGAGTTAGAGTGATTTCCAGGTTCATGGCGATCAGTGAAGTTTGAGGCTTCGCCAGCGCCAAACTGTTTCACCTCAGGACACGGCCTCAACACTGGTGCTTCAAGAAATTGTGAAGGCCCTTTCTGAGAATATTTGAGGACTTTATGTTGAAAAACAGAGGAGATTTAAATCATCGAGTAAAACATCAGACTTCCTGTTACCAGCAGGAGGCGCTATATTCGAGAATGAAACAAAGCATATAGATTGACTCAGGCAGGGACAGTGAACATGTGTACTTGTTTTGGTACAGACCTATCATATTACTAGAGAGTTATTAAGGTTTACGTGTTTTCCAAATGTGGTCAAATTTGGCCCTTCCTGGCCACGCCCATTGACTTACGGATAATCTTTTAATAACTTTTCATCGTCAATGTGTCTAGTATACACAAACCAAATCTGGAATTGATCCGATAAAAACCTAGGAGGAGTTCGTTTAAATGCTAGCCTTAAAATCGCAATTTCAACATTAATTTCCGAACTTCCTGTTTGGAATTCCCTATGACAATTTATATATTTGTGATCGCCTTGGCCTGGTGATTATGCTCAAAAATTTTGTTTAATTCGGAGTTAGTGAAAAATTGTCAAATTTGGGCGTGGTTTCTGTACGCCCATTGACTCTGAAAAAATCTTTTAATAACTTTTCATTGTCAAGGTGTCTAGTATACACAATCCAAATCTGGATTTGATCCGATAAAAACCCTAGGAGGAGTTCGTTTCAAATACGACGCCCAAACGCGACTATCAGCGCTAATTTGCGAACTTCCTGTTTGAAATTGACAATGGCCATAAGAGACTTTTTTGTAGGTCCTGGCATGATAGTTAAGCCCTAAAAATTTCAGGTCGACATGTGAAATTAGCCGGAGGGGCTGCAGTTTAAGGCCACTAGGGGGCGCTATGGCACACTTTTTTTTGTGCAAACACTGGATTCATAAATTTTTCGGCGGGACTAATTTTTGGGCCTAGGCGCGTTCGCGTTTATCTCAAGTTGAGGGCACGCAATTTGGGGTTAAAGTGGCAGAAGAAAAATAATAATAATAATAATAATCCGAGCGATTACAATAGGGCTTTCGCCGCCGGCCCCTTCGGGGTCGGGCTCGGGCCCTAATAATAATAATCCTAGCGATTCCAATAGGGCCTTCGCCGGCCGATTCGGCCATTTCGGCTCGGGCCCTAATTAAAGCCGCAAGCGGCGATGATCGGGCCCTCGCCCCCCACGTGCCGTTGGGCCCTGTCGCTACCGCCGCATATTGCTTCCAACAAATGCTGCTGTGGGGAATAGGTGCCGCTAAATGTTGCTGGCACCACATGTCCCAAATGCTGCATGTTGCTACCCCCACATACAAGCAGGTATTTGAGATATAAAATACAGCTAATGCCCAGTGGGCGGCACTGTTCCTATGTCGCAGGCACTTCATGTGAAGCAATACCTGTCTCAGCAAATAGCCACACACACACAAACATGCAGACAGAGCCTGATAAAAAACTGTCAGTCCCTGAGTGGACTTGTCTACATGCTGTGTGTTGACTTCCCAAAGAAGATAAAACTTAAAGACAACATTTAAATATGCTAGAAAACAACATTTTATGGAACATAAAATCTATATGAAGCATCTATAGTAAACAGAGAACATTAAATAAAGAGGATGACATGTCAAGAATCTATGATTTCTCACTCTAAGCAGGGAGCTGGCAGAATGACTGACAGATCTCTGAGGTTGGTGTGGGGTGAAGAAGGGTGGGCTAATTAGCATGTGAGGTAACCTCAGCTCAGTCTGAGGAGCAGGGGGAAGGGGACGGAGGAAAGCTTCCTTCCACAATCAGGATGATTTAAAGCATGTTTAAAAGTGTTTTAGGCATAAACACTGCTGGTGTCTGTTAGATGGTGCTATTCCTATCACCCAAATATATGTTTAAATTTAAGAAATAAATCCAGAGTGGAGCTGTGATCATGTGTGTTGATTTTGGGGAAGATTGGATTATTTATCCCTTACATATGTGTTTTAAGTAATTTCTAGAGGTTGGTGCGATTGCAGTATCAGAGAATTGAGCTTATAGATGTGTTAGGAGGTGGACATTGATCATGTTTGTGGATTTTGAAGCAGATTGGAACTTAAATGAAGGAAATATAGTGATTTCCAGGTTCATGGCGATCAGTGAAGTTTGAGGCTTCGCCACCGCCAAACTGTTTCACCTCAGGACACGACCTGAACACTGATGCTTCATGAAGGTGTGAAGACCCTTTCTGAGAATATTTCAAAGAAAAATGTTGAAAAACAGAGGAGATTTTAATGATCAAGTAAAACATCAGACTTCCTGTTACCAGTAGGGGGCGCTATATTTGAGAGTGAAATAAAGCTTATAGATATACTCAGGCATGGAGAGTGAACATATGTACATATTTTGGTCTGGATCTAACATTTTACTAGAGAGTTATTAAGGTTTACGTGTTTTCCAAAAATGCTGAACTTTGGCTGTCCTTCCTGGCCACGCCCATTGACTTACGAAAAATCTTTTAATAACTTTTCATCGTCAATGTGTCTAGTATACATAATCAAAATCTGGAGTTGATCCGATAAAAACCCAAGGAGGAGTTCGTTCAAATGCTAGCCTTAGAATCGCCAAAATTGGAATTTCAACGTAAATTTACGAACCTCCTGTTGGGAATTCCCTATGACAATTATACATATTTGTGAAGGTCTCGGCCTGGTGGTTATGCCCAAAAAATGTCGCGCAAATCGGAGTTTGTGAAAAATTCGTAAAATTTGGGCGTGGTTTCTGGCCACGCCCATTGACTTACGAAAAATCTTTTGATAACTTTTCATTGTCAATGTGTCTAGTATGGATTGTTTAAATCTGGAGTTGATCCGATAAAAAACCTAGGAGGAGTTCGTTCAAATACGTACCCTGAAAATTGGCAAAATGCGAAATTCAACGCTTATTTGCGAACTTCCTGTTCGGAATTGACCATGGTCATAAGAGACTTTTTTGTAGGTCCGGGCATGATTGCTATGGCTTAAATATTTCAGGTTGATACTTCAAAGTAGCCCCAGGGGCTGCAGTTGAAGGCCACTAGGGGGCGCTATGGCGCACATTTTTTTGTGCAATCACTGGATTCATAAATTTTTCGGGGGGACTAATTTTTTGCCCTAGGCGCGTTCGCGTTTATCTCAAGTTGAAGGCACGCAATTTGGGGTTAAAGAGGAGCAAGAATAATAATAATTAAAGCCGCAAGCGGCGATGATCGGGCCCTCGCCCCCCACGCGCCCGTTGGGACCTGCTGCTACCGCTGCATAATGCTTTTGCCAAATGCTGCTGTTGCGAAACATTGGTGCCGCTAAATGTTGCTGGCGCCACATGTCGCAACCACTGTTGCTACCACCACACGTATCTGATTTATGACATACGATTGGTTGATGCGATTGGAGTACCAGAGAATTAAGCTTATACTTGTGTTAGGTGTTGGACCTTGATCATGCTTGAGAATTTTGAAGCAGATTGGACCTTAAATGAAGGAGTTAGAGTGGTTTCCAGGTTCATGGCGATCAGTGAAGTTTGAGGCTTCGCCATGGCAACACCGTTTCACCTGAGGACACGACCTCAACACTGATGCTTCATGAAGGTGTGAAGAGCCTTTCTGAGAATATTAGAAAAAAATATGTTGAAAAACAGAGGAGATTTTAATGATCGACTAAAACATCAGATTTCCTGTTACCAGCAGGGGGCGCTATATTTGAGTGTGAAACAAAGCATAGAGATGAACTCAGGCAGGGACAGTGAACATGTGTACTTGTTTTGGTCCAGATCTAACATGTTACTAGTGAGTTATCAAGGTTTACATGTTTTCCAAAAATGGTCAACTTTGGGCTTCCTTCCTGGCCACGCCCATTGACTTACGAAAAATCTTTTAACAACTTTTCATCGTCAATGTGTGTAGTATACACAAACCAAATCTGGAATTGATCCGATAAAAAACCTAGGAGGAGTTCATTCAAATGCGGGCCTCAGAATTGTGAAAATCGTAATTTCAACGTTAATTTACGAACTTCGTGTTGGGATTTCGTGATGACAAATTATATATTTGTGATCATCTTGACTTGGGGGTTATGCCCAAAAAATGTCGTGCAAATCGGAGTTAGTGAAAAATTCGCCAAATTTGGGCGTGGTTTGTGGCCACGCCCATTGAGCTACGAAAATTCTTTTAATAACTTTTCATCGTCAATGTGTCTAGTATACACAGTCCAAATCTGGAGTTGATCCGACAAAAACCCTAGGAGGAGTTCGTTCAAATACGTACCCAGCAAATCGCCAAAACGCGACATTCAACGCTAATTTGCGAACTTCCTGTTCGGAATTGACCATGGTCGTAAGAGACTTTTTTGTAGGTCTGGCCATGATAGTTATGCCCTGAAAATTTCGGGTCGATCCGTGAAACTTGGCGGAGGGGCTGCAGTTTAAGGCCACTAGGGGGCGCTGTGGCGCACTTTTTTTTGTGCACACACTGGATTCATAAATTTTTCGGGGGGACTAATTTTTCTGCCGGGGCGCGTTCGCGTTTATCTCAAGTTGAAGGTACGCAATTTGGGGTTAAAGAGGGGGGAGAAAAAAAAAAACAAAAAATAATAATCTTAGCGATTACAATAGGGCCTTCGCCCGCCTGCGGTCGGGCTCGGGCCCTAATTAAAGCCGCAAGCGGCGATGATCGGGCCCTCGCCCCCCACGCGCCCGTTGGGCCCTGCCACTACCGCCGCATATGGCTTCCGCCAAACATTGCTGTTACGAAGCATTGGTGCAGCAAAATGCTGCTGGCCGAACATGTTGCAACCGCTGCATGTTGCTGCCACCACATGTATATAATTTATGACATTTGTAAAGTTTGATTCAATTGGAGAAGCAGAGAATTAAGGTTATATATGTGTTAGGAGGTGGAAGTTGATCATGCTTGTGAATTTTGAAGCAGACTGGACCTTAAATGAAGGAGTTAGAGTGATTTGCAGGTTCATGGCGATCAGTGAAGTTTGAGGCTTCGCCATGACCACACCCTTTCACCTCAGGACACGGCCTCAACACTGGTGCTTCAAGAAAGTGTGAAGACCCTTTCTGAGAATATTTGAGGACTTTATGTTGAAAAACAGAGGAGATTTTAATGATAGAGTAAAACATCAGACTTCCTGTTACCAGCAGGGGGCGCTATATTTGAGAGTGAAACAAAGCATATAGATATACTCAGGCATGGACAGTGAACATGTGTACATATTTTGGTCCAAATCTAACATTTTACTAGAGAGTTATTACGGTTTACGTGTTTACCAAAAATGGCGAACTTTGGGCATCCTTCCTGGCCACGCCCATTGACTTACGAAATATCTTTTAATAACTTTTCATCGTCAATGTGTCTAGTATACACAAACCAAATCTGGAATTGATCCAATCAAAAACCTAGGAGGAGTTTCTTCAAATGCGCGCCTTACAATAGCTAAAATGGGAATTTCAACGTTAATTTACGAACTTCCTGTTCTGAATTCCCATGACATTTATATATATTTGTGATCGTCTTGGTCTGGGGATTATGGCCAAAAAATTTCATGCAAATCGGAGTTAGTGAAAAGTTCGCTAAATTTGGGCGTGGTTTCTGGCCACGCCCATTGACTTACGACAAATCTTTTAATAACTTTTCATTGTCAATGTGTCTAGTATGGACTGTTTAAATCTGGAGTTGATCCGATAAAAAACCTAGGAGGAGTTCGTTTAAATACCTACCCTGAAAATTGGCAAAATGCGACATTTAGCGCTAAGTTGCGAACTTCGTGTTCGGAATTGACCATGGTCGTAAGAGACTTTTTTGTAGGTATAGGCATGATAGCTATGGCTTAAATATTTCAGGTTGATACTTGAAAGTAGCCCCAGGGGCTGCAGTTTAAATCCACTAGGGGGCGCTATGGCGCACGTATTTTTGTGCACACTCTAGAATCATAAATTTTTCGGCAGGACTAATTTTTGGGCCTAGGCGGCGTGCTTATCTCAAGTTGGAGGCACGCAATTTGGGGTTTAAAAAGGGGGAGAATAATAATAATAATAATAATCTTAGCGATTACAATAGGGCTTTCGCCCGACCTGCGGTTCGGGCCCTAATTAAAGCCGCAAGCGGCGATGATCGGGCCCTCGCCCCCATGCGCCCGTTGGGCCGTGTCGCTACCGCCGCATATTGCTTAAAACAAATGCTGCTGTGGGGAATAGGTGCCGCTAAATGTTGCTGGCACCACATGTCCCAACTGCTGCATGTTGCTACCCCCACATACAAGCAGGTATTTGAGATATAAAATACAGCTAATGCCCAGTGGGCGGCACTGTTCCTGTGTCGCAGGCACTTCATGTGAAGCAATACCTGTCTCAGCAAATAGCCACACACACACAAACATGCAGACAGAGCCTGATAAAAAACTGTCAGTCCCTGAGTGGACTTGTCTACATGCTGTGTGTTGACATCCCAAAGAAGATAAAACTTAAAGGACAACATTTAAATATGCTAGAAAACAACATTTTATGGAACATAAAATCTATATGAAGCATCTGTAGTAAACAGAGAACATTAAATAAAGAGGATGACATGTCAAGAATCTATGGTTTCTCACTCTAAGCAGGGAGCTGGGAGCACGACTGACAGATCTCTGAGGTTGGTGTGGGGTGAAGAAGGGGGGTGGGCTAATTAGCATGCGAGGTAACCTCAGCTCAGTCTGAGGAGCAGGGGAAGGGACAGGGAAAGCTTCCTTCCACAATCAGGATGATTTAAAGCATGTTTAAGTGTTCTTGGCCTTAACTCTGCTTGTGTCTATTAGATGGTGCTATTAGTATGACACAAATAATGTGTAAATGAAAAATTAGTCCAGAGTGGAGCAGTGATCATGTGTGTTGAATTTGGGGAAGATTGGATTATTTACCACAAACATATGTAATTTATGTAATTTCTAAAGCTTGGTGCGATTGCAGTAGCAGAGAATTGAGCTTTTGGATGTGTTAGCAGATGGACATTGATCATTTTTGTGGATTTTGAAGCAGATTAGACCTTAAATGAAGGAAACAGAGTGATTTCAGGTTCATGGCGATCAGTGAAGTTTGAGGCCGCCATCGCCACACCGCTTTCACCTCAGGACATGACCTGAACACTGATGCTTCATGAAGGTGTGAAGACCCTTTCTGAGAATATTTGAAAGAAATATGTTGAAAAACGGAGGAGATTTTAATGATAGAGTAAAACATCAGATTTCCTGTTACCAGCAGGGGGCGCTATATTTGAGAATGAAATAAAGCTTATAGATATACTCAGGCAGGGACAGTGAACATGTGTACATGTTTTGGTCCGAATCTAACATTTTACTAGAGAGTTATTAAGGTTTACGTGTATTTCAACAATGGCGAACTTTGGGCGTCCTTCCTGGCCACTCCCATTGACTTACGAAAAATCTTTTAATAACTTTTCATCGTCAATGTGTGTAGTAGACATATTCCAAATGTAGAGTTGATCCGATAAAAAACCTAGGAGGAGTTCGTTCAAATGCGAGCCCTAGAATCGCGAAAAACAGAATTTCAACGTTAATTTACGAACTTTCTGTTTGGAACTGCCTATGACAATTTATATATTTGTGATCGTCTTGGCCTGGTGGTTATGCCCAAAAATTTTCGTGCATTTCGGAGTTAGTGAAAAATTCATAAAATGTGGGCGTGGTTTCTGGCCACGCCCATTGACTTACGAAAAATCTTTTAATAACTTTTCATCATCAATGTTTCTAGTATGGACTGTTTAAATCTGGAGTTGATCCGATAAAAAACCTAGGAGGAGTTCGTTTAAATACGTACCCTGAAAATTGGCAACATGCGAAATTCAACGCTTATTTGCGAACTTCCTGTTCGGAATTGACCATGGTCATAAGAGACTTTTCTGTAGGTCCGGGCATGATGGCTATGGCTTAAATATTTCAGGTAGATACTTGAAAGTAGCCCCAGGGGCTGCAGTTTAAGGCCACTAGGGGGCGCTATGGTGCACATTTTTTTGTGCAAACACTGGATTCATAAATTTTTCGGCGGGACTAATTTTTGGGCCTAGGTGCGGTCGCGTATAAGTCAAGTTGAGGGCACGCAATTTGGGATTAAAGAGGCTGGAGAATAATAATAATAATAATAATTAATAATAATTAAAGCCGCAAGCGGCGATGATCGGGCCCTCGCCCCCCACGCGGACGTTGGGACCTGCCGCTACCGCCACATATTGCTTCCCCGAAATGCTGCTGTTGCGAAACATTGGTGCTGCTAAATGTTGCTGGCGCCACATGTCGCAACCACTGCATGCTGCTGCAACCACACGAATGTAATTTATGACATATGTAAAGGTTGATGCGATTGGAGTACCAGAGAATTAAAGTTATAAATGTGTTGGATGGTGGACCTTGATCATTTTTGTCAATTTTGAAGCAGATCCGACCTTAAATGAAGGAGTGAGAGTGATTTCCAGGTTCATGGCGATCAGTGAAGTTGAGGCTTCGCCATGGCCACACCCTTTCACCTCAGGACACGACCTCAACACTGATGCTTCATGAAGGTGTGAAGACCCGTTCTGAGAATATTTGAAAAATAATTGTTGAAAAATGGAGGAGATTTAAATGATCAAGTAAAACATCAGACTTCCTGTTACCAGCAGGGGGCGCTATATTTGAGTGTGAAACAAAGCATATAGATTAAGTCAGGCAGGGACAGTGAACATGTGTACTTGTTTTGGTACAGATCTAAGTTGTTACTAGAGAGTTATTAAGGTTTACGTGTTTTCCAAAAATGGTCAACTTTGGGCGTCCTTCCTGGCCACGCCCATTGACTTACGAAAAATGTTTTAACAACTTTTCATCATCAATGTGTCAAGTATACACAGACCAAATCTGGAGTTGATCCGATGAAAAACGTAGGAGGAGTTCATTCAAATGCGAGCCTTAGAATTGCAAAAATCGGAAATTCAACATTAATTTACGAACTTCCTGTTTGGAATTCCCGATGACAAATTATATATCTGTGATCGGCTTGGCTTGAGGGTTTTGCCAAAAAAATTTCGTTCAAATCGGAGTTAGTGAAAAATTCGCCATATTTGGGCGTGGTTTCTGGCCACGCCCATTGACCTACGAAAATTCTTTTAATAACTTTTCATCATCAAGGTGTCTAGTATACACAATCCAATGTTGGAGTTGATCCGATGAAAACCCTAGGAGGAGTTCAATAGGAAATCCAGGAAATCGACATTCAACGCTAATTTGCGGACTTCCTGTTTGGAATTGATGATGGTCGTAAGAGACTTTTTTGTAGGTCCGGGCCTGATAGTCATGCCCTAAAAATTTCATGTCGATCCGTGAAAGTTGCCGGAGGGGCTGCAGTTTAAGGCCACTAGGGGGCGCTGTGGCGCAATTTTTTTTGTGCAAACACTGGATTCATAAATTTTTCGGGGGGAGTAATTTTTTGGCCTAGGCGCGTTCGCGTTTATCTGAAGTTGAAGGCACGCAATTTGGGGTTAAAGTGGCGGGAGAAGAAAAAGAAAAATAATTAAAGCCGCAAGCGGCGATGATCGGGCCCTCGCCCCCCACGCGCCCGTTGGGCCCTGCCGTTACCGCCGCATATTGCTTCCGCCAAACGTTGCTGTTACGAAGCATTGGTGCCGCAAAATGTTGCTGGCGAACATATTGCAACCGCTGCATGTTGCTGCCACCACACGTATATAATTTATGACATTTGTAAAGTTTGATTCAATTGGAGAAGCAGAGAATTTAGGTTACATTATGTGTTAGTAGGTGGAAGTTGATCATGCTTGTGAATTTTGAAGCAGATTGGATCTTAAATGAAGGAGTTACAGTGATTTCCAGGTTCATGGCGATCAGTGAAGTTTGAGGCTTCGCCATGGCCACACCGTTTCACCTCAGGACACGACCTCAACACTGATGCTTCATCAAGGTGTGAAGAGCCTTTCTGAGAATATTTGAAAAAAATATCTTGAAAAACGGAGGATATTTTAATGATAGAGTAGAACATCAGACTTCCTGTTACCAGCAGGGGGCGCTATATTTGAGAGTGAAAAAAAACATATAGATTAACTCAGTGAGGGACAGTGAACATGTGTACATGTTTTCGTCAAGATCTAACATATTACTAGCGAGTTATTAAGGTTTACGTGTTTTCCAAAAATGGTTGACTTTGGGCGTCCTTCCTGGCCACGCCCATTGACTTACGAAATATCTTTTAACAACTTTTAATCGTCAATGTGTCTAGTACACACAAACCAAATTTGGAATTGATCCGATAAAAAGCCTAGGAGGAGTTCGTTCAAATGCGAGCCTTAGAATCGCAAAAATCGGAATTTCAACGTTAATTTACGAACTTCCTGTTCTGAATTCCCAATGACAAATTATATATCTGTAATCGTCTTGGCCTGGGGGTTATGCCCAAAAAATTTGGTGCAAATCGGAGTTAGTGAAAAATACGCCAAATTTGGGCGTGGTTTCTGGCCACGCCCATTGACTTACGAAAATTCTTTTAATAACTTTTCATGGTCAAGGTGTCTAGTATACACAATCCAAATCTGGAGTTGATCGGATAAAAACCCTAGGAGGAGTTCGTTCAAATACGTACTGTGCTAATCGCCAAAACGCGACTTTCAACGCTAATTTGCGGACTTCCTGTGTGGAATTGACCATGGTCGTAAGAGACTTTTTTGTAGGTCCGGGCATGATAATCATGCCCTAAAAATTTCAGGTCGATCCGTGAAAGTCGCTGGAGGGGCTGCAGTTTAAGGCCACTAGGGGGCGCAATGGCGCACTTTTTTTTGTTCAAACACTGGATTCATAAATTTTTCGGCGGGACTAATTTTTTTGCCGGGGCGCGTTCGCGTTTATCTCAAGTTAAAGGCACGTAATTTGGGGTTAAAGAGGCAAAAGAATAATAATAATAATCCTTAAGATTACAATAGGGCCTTCGCCGATTTTTCGGCTCGGGCCCTAATTAAAGCCGCAAGCGGCGATGATCGGGCCCTCGCCCCCCACGCGCCCGTTGGGCAATGCCGCAACCGCTGCATATTGCGTCCGCCACATGCCGCTGCTGCGAAACGTTGGTGCCGCTGAATATTGCTGGCGCCACATGTCACAACCACTGCATGTTGCTGCCACCACATGTATGCAATATATGACATATTTAATGCTTGGAGTGATTGGAGTTGCAGAGAATTAAGCTTATAGATGTGTTAGGAGGTGGACCTTGATCATGCTTGTGAATTTTGAAGCAGATTGGACCTTAAAAGAAGGAGTTAGAGTGATTTCCAGGTTCATGGCGATCTGCGAAGTTTGAGGCTTTGCCATCACCACACCGTTTCACCTACAGACATGACCTGAACACTGATGCTTCATGAAGGTGTGAAGACCCTTTCTGAGAAAATTAGAAAAAAAATATGTTGAAAAACGGAGGAGATTTTAATAATAGAGTAAAACATCAGACTTCCTGTTACCAGCAGGGGGCGCTATATTTGAGAGTGAAACAAAACATGTAGTTTAACTAAGGCAGGGACAGTGAATATGTGTACTTGTTTTGGTTCAGATCTAACATATTACTTGAGAGTTATTAAGGTTTACGTGTTTTCCAAAAATGGTCAACTTTGGGCATCCTTCCTGGCCACACCCATTGACCTACGAAATATCTTTTAACAACTTTTCATCATCAATGTGTCTAGTATACACAGACCCAATCTGGAGTTGATTCGATAAAAAACGTAGGAGGAGTTCGTTGAAATGCGAGCCTTGGAATCGCAAAAATCGGAATTTCAACGTTAATTTACGAACTTCCTGTTCGAACTTCCCTATGACAATTTATATATTTGTGATCGACTTGGCCTGGGGATTATGCCGAAAAAATTTCGTGCAAATCGGAGTTGGTCAAAATTCGCCATATTTGGGCGTGGTTTGTGGCCACGCCCATTGACCTACAAAAATTCTTTTAATAACTTTTGATTGTCAAGGTGTCTAGTATGCACAGTCCAAATCTGGAGTTGATGGGATAAAAAACCTAGGAGGAGTTCGTTCAAATACGTACCCAGGAAATCGCCAAAACGCGACATTCAACGCTAATTTGCGGACTTCCTGTTTGGAATTGACGATGGTCGTAAGAGAGTTTTTTGTAGGTCAGGGCATGATAGTCATGCCCTAAAAATTTCAGGTTGATCCGTGAAAGTTGCCGGAGGGGCTGCAGTTTAAGGCCACTAGGGGGCGCTATGGCGCACTTTTTTTTGTGCAAACACTGGATTCAAAAATTTTTTCGGGGGACTAATTTTTTGGCCTAGGCACGTTCGCGTTTATCTCAAGTTAAAGGCACGCAATTTGGGGTTACTTTATGAAATAATAATAATAATTAAAGCCGCAAGCGGCGATGATCGGGCCCTCGCCCCCCACGCGCCCGTTGGGCCTTGCCGCCACCGCCGCATATTGCTGTCGCCAAATACTGCAGTTGCAAAACGTTGGTGCCGTAAAATGTTGCTGGCGCCACATGTTGCAACCGCTGCAGGTTGCTGCCGCCACATGTATGTAATTTATGACATATCCAAAGCTAGATGTGATTGGAGTAGCAGAGAATTAAACTGATAGATGTGTTAGGAGGTGGACCTTGATCATGCTTGTGAATTTTGAAGCAGATTGGACCTTAAATGAAGGAGTTGGAGTGATTTCCAGGTTCATGACGATCAATTAAGTTTGATGCTTCGCCATCGCCACACCGTTTGACCTCAGGACACGACCTCAACACTGATGCTTCATGAAGGTGTGAATATCCTTTCTAAGAATATTTGAAAAAATATGTTGACAAACAGAGGAGATTTTAGTGAAAGAGTAAAACATCAGACTTCCTGTTACCAGCAGGGGGCGCTATACTTGAGAGTGAAACAAAACATATGGATTAACTCAGGCAGGGATAGTGAACATGTGTACTTGTTTTGGTCCAGATATAACATATTACTAGAGAGTTATTAAGGTTTACGTGTTTTCCGAAAATGGTCAACTTTGGGCGTCCTTCCTGGCCACGCCCATTGACTTACGAAATATCTTTTAACAACTTTTCATCATCATTTTGTGTAGTATACACAGACCAAATCTGGAATTGATCCGATAAAAAACCTAGGAGGAGTTCGTTCAATTGCGAGGCTAAGAATCGCGAAAATCGGAATTTCAACATTAATTTACGAACTTCCTGTTGTTGAGAATTGTCAATGACAAGTTATATAGTTGTGATCGTCATGACCTGGGGGTGATGCCCAAAAAATTTCGTGCAAATCGGAGTTAGTGAAAAATTCGCCAAATTTGGGCGTGGTTTGTGGCCACGCCCATTGACCTACGAAAATTCTTTTAATAACTTTTGATCGTCAATGTGTCTAGTATACACAATCCAAATCTGGAGTTGATCCGACAAAAACCCTAGGAGGAGTTCGTTCAAATACGTACCCCGCAAATCGCCAAAACGCGACTTTCAACGCTAATTTGCGAACTTCCTGTTTGGAATTGGCCATGGTCGTAAGAGACTTTTTTGTAGGTCCGGGCATGATAGTTATGCCCTCCAAATTTCGGGTCGATACGTGAAAGTCGCCCCAGGGGCTGCAGTTTAAGGCCACTAGGGGGCGCTGTGGCGAATTTTTTTTTGGGCAAACACTGGATTCATAAATTTTTCGCCGGGACTAATTTTTGGGCCTAGGCGCGTTCACGTTTATCTCAAGTTGAAGGCACGCAATTTGGGGTTAAAGTGGCGGAAGAAGAAAAAGAAAAATAATAATAATAATCTTAGCGATTACAATAGGGCCTTCGCCGCCGGCCCTTCGGGTCGGGCTCGGGCCCTAATTAAAGCCGCAAGCGGCGATGATCGGGCCCTCGCCCCCACGCGCCCGTTGGGCCCTGCCGCTACTGCTGCATATTGCTTCCGCCAAATGCTGCTGTTGCGACATGTTGGTGCTGCTAAATGTTGCTGGCGCCACATGTGGCAACTGCTGCTTGTTTCTGCCAGCACTTCTATGTAATTTATGACATATCTAAAGCCTGATGTCATTGGAGTAACAGAGAATTAAGGTTATGGATGTATTAGGAGTTGGACCTTGATCATGTTTGTGAATTTTGAAGCAGATTGGACCTTAAATGAAGGAGTTAGAGTGATTTCCAGGTTCATGGCGATCAGTGAAGTTTGAGGCTTCCCCATGGCCACACCGTTTCACCTCAGGACACGACCTCAACACTGCTGCTTCATGAAGGTGTGAAGACCCTTTCTGAGAATATTAGAAGAAATTATGTTGAAAAACAGAGGAGATTTTAATGATAGAGTAAAACATCAGACTCAGCAGGGGCGCTATATTTGAGAGTGACACAAAAGATATAGATTAACTCAGGCAGGGATAGTGAACAGGTGTAGTTGTTTTGGTCCAGATCTAACATGTTACTGGAGAGTTATTAAGGTTTACGTGTTTTCCAAAAATGGTCAAGTTTGGGCGTCCTTCCTGGCCACGCTCATTGACTTAGGAAATATCTTTTACCAACTTTTCATCATCATTGTGTCTAGTATACACAAACCAAATCTGGAACTGATCCGATAAAAAACCTAGGAGGAGTTTGTTGAAATGCGAGCCTCAGAATCGCGAAAATCGGAATTTCAACATTAATTTACGAACTTCCGTTTCGGAATTGTCAATGACAAATTATATTTTTGTGATCCTCATGACCTGGGGGTTATGCCCAAAAAATTTCGTGCAAATTGGAGTTAGTGAAAAATTTGGCAAATTTGGGCGTGGTTTGTGGCCACGCCCATTGACCTACGAAAATTCTTTTAATAACTTTTGATCGTCAATGTGTCTAGTATACACGATCCAAATCTGGAGTTGATCCGATAAAAACCCTAGGAGGAGTTCGTTGAAATACGTACCCCGCAAATCGCCCAAACGCGACTTTTAACGCTAATTTGCGAACTTCCTGTTTGGAATTGACCATGGTCGTAAAAGAGTTTTTTGTAGGTCTGGCCATGATAGTTATGCCCTGAAAATTTCGGGTCGATCCGTGAAACTTGGGGAAGGGGCTGCAGTTTAAGGCCACTAGGGGGCGCTGTGGCGCATTTTTTTTTGGGCAAACACTGGATTCTGGAGTTGATCATATAATTTTTTAGGCCTTCGGTTTTTGCAAATATTACATTCAGGTTAGATTAAGTTGGTAGTGACAATCAGCAAATGTTTGTTGAGGGTTCCATTTTGCAGATTTTAAAAAGAGTGAAAGGAGTTAGAGGAATTTGTGTTCAATAAACAGTTTAAAGAAATCAATAGGTCCAAGTAGGCTCCACCCCCGGGACAAGATTTTAGCAAACACTGAATGCTTCTTTTGAAGTTCATGAGACTCTAAAGGAGAATATGAAAATACAGAATTTGGGCTAAATTAGATTTTAATGAGTAATAAAGATCAGACTTCCTGTTACCAGCAGGGGCGCAATATTTGAGAGTGAAATAAAGCATAAAGATTACTCAGGCAGGACAGTGAACATGTGTACAAGTTTTGGTCTAGATCTAACATATTACTAGAGAGTTATTAAGCTAAGCGTGTTTTCCAAAAATGGTCAACTTTGGGCGTCCTTCATGGCCACGCCCAGTGACTTATGAAAATTTTATTAATAACTTTTCATCGTCAATGTGTGTAGTATACAAACCAAATCTGAGTTGATCCGATAAAAACCTAGGAGGAGTTCGTTCAAATGCGAGCCTTAAAATCGAAAATCAGAATTTCAACGTTAATTTACGAACTTCCTGTTGGAATTCCTATGACAATTTATATATTTGTGATCGTCTTGGCCAGATTATGCCCAAAAATTTTGCAATTCGGAGTTAGTGAAAAATTGTCAAATTTGGGCGTGGTTTCTGGCCACGCCCATTGACTTACGAAAAATCTTTTAATAACTTTTTCATTGTCAAGGTGTCTAGTATACACAATCCAAATCTGGAGTTGATCCGATAAAAACCCTAGGAGGAGTTCGTCAAATGATCGCCAAACGACATCAACGCTAATTTGCGAACTTCCTGTTTGGAATTGACCATGGCCATAAGAGACTTTTTTGTAGGTCTGGCATGATAGTGATGCCCTAAAAATTTCAGGTCGATGTGAAATTAGCCGGAGGGGCTGCAGTTTAAGGCCACTAGGGGCGCTATGGCACAGTGCAAACACTGGATTCATAAATTTTTCGGCGTGACTAATTTTTGCCTAGGGCGCTCGCTTATCTCAAGTTGAAGGCACGCAATTTGGGGTTAAAGTGGAGAAGAAAATAATAATAATAAAGTTAAGCGGCGGCGATCGTGAATGTGTTGTTTTGCCGCCAAGAGATATTGCTGTTGCCATGCAGTATTGGTGAAAATGTTGCTGGCGCCACATGTTGCAATGCATTGCTGCCGCCACATGTATGTAATTTATGACATATCCAAAAGTAGCTGCGATTGGAGTAGCAGCGTCTTAAACTTATAGATGTGTTAGGAGGTGGACCTTGCTCATGCTTGTGAATTTCGAAGCAGATTTCACCTTAAATGAAGGAGTTAGAGTGATTTGGTTCATGGCGATCAGTGAAGCTTTGAGGCTTCGCCATCACACACTTTCACAGGACACCTCAACACTGATGCTTCATGAAGGTGTGAAGATCCTTTCTGAGAATATTTGAAAAAAATATGTTGAAAACAGAGGAGATTTTAATGATAGAGTAAAACATCAGACTTCCTGTTACCAGCAGGGGGCGCTATATTTGAGAGTGAAACAAAGCATATAGATTAACTCAGGCAGGGACAGTGAACGTGTACTTGTTTTGGTCCAGATCTAACATATTACTAGAGAGTTATTAAGGTTTACATGTTTTCCAAAAATGGTCAACTTTGGGCGTCCTTCCTGGCCACGCCCATTGACTTACGAAAAATCTTTTAACAAGTTTTCATCCTCAATGTGTGTAGTATATACAAACCAAATCTGGAATTGATCCGATAAAAAAGCTAGGAGGTGTTCGTTCAAATGGGAGGCTTAGAATCGCGAAAATCGGAAATTCAACGTTAATTTTGTGAACTTCCTGTTGAGAATTCCCAATGACAATTTATATATTTGTGATCGTCATGAGTTATGCCCAAAAATTTGGTCCAAATCGAGTTAGTGAAAAGGCCAAATTTGGGCGTGGTTTGTGGCCACGCCCATTGACCTACGAAAATCTTTTAATAACTTTTTCATCGTCAATGTGTCTAGTATACACAATCCAAATCTGGAGTTGATCCGACAAAACCTAGGAGGAGTTCGCTCAAATACGCATGCAAATCGCCAAAACGCGACTTTTCAACGCTAATTTGCGAACTTCCTGTTTGGAATTGACCATGGTCGAAGAGACTTTTTTGTAGGTCTGGCATGATAATTATGCCCTAAAAATTTCGGTCGATCCGTGAAACTTAGCCGGAGGGGCTGCAGTTTAAGGCCACTAGGGGCGCTGTGGCGCACTTTTTTTGTGCAAACACTGGATTCATAAATTTTTTCGGGGACTAATTTTTGGGCCTAGGTGCTTTCGCTTTATCTCAAGTTGAAGGCACGCAAATTTGGGGGTTAAAAGGAGAAAAAAACAAAATTAAAGCAAGCGCGATGATCGGCCTCGGAGGCTGTCGCATATTGCTTTAAATGCTGCTGTTGGGAAGATTATGCCGCTAAATGTTACTCCACATGGCAACCGCTGCATGTTGCTGCACCACTTTATGTAATTTATGACATATCTGGTGATGCAATTGAAGAAGCAGAGAACTGAGCTTATAGATGTGTTAGGAGATGGACCTTGATCATGCTTGTGAATTTTGAAGCAGATTGGACCTTAAATGAAGGAGTTACAGTGAGTTCCAGGTTCATGGCGATCAGTGAAGTTTGAGGCTTCGCCATGGCCACACCGTTTCACCTCAGGACACGACCTCCACACTAATGCTTCATGAAGGTGTGAAGGCTTTCTGAGAATATTTGAAAAAAATATGTTGAAAAACAAAGGATATTTGATCAATAAAACATCAGACTTCCTGTTACCAGCAGGGGCGCTTATATTTGAGAGTGAAATAAAGCTTATAGATATACTCAGGCATGGACAGTGAACATGTGTACATGTTTTGGTCCGATCTAACATATTGCTAGAGAGTTATTAAGGTTTACGTTTTTTCCAAAATGGTCAACTTTGAGCCCTTCCTGGCCACGCCCATTGACTTATTTAAAATCTTTTAACAACTTTTCATCAGCAATGTGTCTAGTATACACAAACCAAATCTGAGTTGATGATAAAAAACCTAGGAGGAGTTCGTTAAATGAGCCTTAAAATCGCAAAAATCGAATTTCAACGTTAATTTACGAACTTCCTGTTTGGAATTCCCTATGACAATTATATATCTGTGATCGCTTGGTTTATGCCCAAAAATTTCGTGCAAATCGGAGTTAGTCCAAAAATTGGTCAAATTTGGGCGTGGTTTCTGGCCACGCCCATTGACTTACGAAAATCTTTTAATAACTTTTCATCGTCAATGTGTCTAGTATACACAATCCAAATCTGGAGTTGATCCGATAAAAACCTAGGAGGAGTTCGTTCAAATACGCATTCGAAATCGCCAAACGAATTTCAACGCTAATTTGCGAACTTCCTGTTTGGAATTGACATGGTCAAGAGACTTTTTGTAGGTCCGGGCATGATAGTCATGCCCAAAAATTTCAGGCAATCGTGAAAGTAGCCGGAGGGGCTGCAGTTTGGCCACTAGGGGCTTATGGCATTTTTTTTTGTGCAAACACTGGATTCATAAATTTTTCGGGACTAATTTTTGGTAGTCGCTTATCTCAAGTTGAAGGCACGCAATTTGGGGTTAAAGTGGAGCGAGAACAAAAGAAATATAATAATTTAGCTTAATAGGGCCTTTTGATCGGCTCGAAGCCGCATGATCGCCCTCGCTATGTTTTACCGCCACATATTGCTTCAGCCAAATGCTGCTATAAACACTGGTGCTGCTGAATGTTGTACATGTTGCAACCGCTGCATGTTGCTGAAACCACATTTATATGTAATTTATGACATATGTAGGTTGATGTGATTGAAGTTGCAGAGAATTAAGCTTATAGATGTGTTAGGAGGTGGACCTTGATCATGTTTGTGAATTTTGAAGCAGATTGGATCTTAAATGAAGGAGTTAGAGTGATTTCCAGGTTCATGGCGATCAGTGAAGTTTGAGCTTCGCCATGGCACACATTTCACCTAAGGACACGACCTCAACACTGATGCTTCATGAAGGTGTGAAGACCCTTTCTGAGAATATTTGAAAAAATATGTTGAAAAACGGAGGAGATTTTAATGATCAAGTAAAACATCAGACTTCCTGTTACCAGCAGGGGCGCTATATTTGAGAGTGAAACAAAGCATAGATTAACTCAGGCAGGACAGTGAACATGTGTACTTGTTTTGGTCCAGATCTAACATTGTTACTAGAGAGTTATTAAGGTTTACGTGTTTTCCAAAATGGTCAACTTTGGGCGTCCTTCCTGGCCACGCCCATTGACTTAAAAAAATCTTTTAACAACTTTTTCATCATCAATGTGTCTAGTATACACAACCAAATCTGGAGTTGATCCGATAAAAACCTAGGAGGAGTTCGCTTCAAATGCGAGCCTTAAAATCGCAAAAAATCGAATTCAACGTTAATTTACGAACTTCCTGTTTGGAATTCCATGACAAATTATATATCTGTGATCGGGTTTGGGGGTTATGCCCAAAAAATTTGGTGCAAATCGGAGTTAGTCAAATTTGGGCGTGGTTTCTGGCCACGCCCATTGACCTACGAAAAATTCTTTTAACAACTTTTCATCATCAAGGTGTCTAGTATACAAATCCAAATCTGGAGTTGATCCGATGAAAAACCCTAGGAGGAGTTCGCTCAATACGCATGAAATCGCCAAAATGCGACATTTCAACGCTTAATTTGGCGAACTTCCTGCAGGAATTGACGACATGGTCAAGATATTTTTTTGTAGGTGGCATGATAGTTATGCCCTCAAAATTTCAGGTCAATGTGAAAGTAGCCGGAGGGGCTGCAGTTTAGCCACTAGGGCGCTGTGGCGCACTTTTTTTTGTGCAATCACTGGATTCATAAATTTTCGCCTGACAATTTGGACTAGGCGTGGCTTATCTGAAGTTGAAGGCACGCAATTTGGGGTTAAAGTGGAGAAGGAAAATAATAATAATTTAGCATAATAGGGCTTCGCTGATGTGCTAATTAAAGCCGCAGGTGATCGCCTCGCTAAGCAGGCTCACCGCACATATTGCATGTTTGCCAAATGCTGTTGTTATGACATTGGTGTCAAGATATGTTGGCCCACATGTTGCAACTGCATGTTGCTGACCACATATATGTAATTTATGACATATCAAATGCTTGATGTGATTGGAGTTGCAGAGAATGAAGCTTATAGATGTGTTAGGAGTTGGACCTTGATCATGCTTGTGAATTTTGAAGCAGATTGGACCTTAAATGAAGGAGTTAGAGTGATTTCCAGGTTCATGGCGATCAGTGAAGTTTGAGGCTTCGCCATGGCCACACCTTTTCACCTCCGGACACGATCAACACTGATGCTTCATGAAGGTGTGAAGACCCTTTCTGAGAATATTTGAAAAAAATATGTTTAAAAACGGAGGAGATTTTAATGATAGAGTAAAACATCAAACTTCCTGTTACCAGCAGGGGGCGCTATATTTGAGAGTGAAACAAAGCATATAGATTAACTCAGGCAGGTACAGTGAATATGTGTACTTGTTTTGGTCCAGATGTAACATGTTACTAGAGAGTTATTAAGGTTTACATGCTTTCCAAAAATGGTCAACTTTGGGCGTCCTTCCTGGCCACGCCCATTGACTTACGAAAAATCTTTTAACAACTTTTCATTGTCAATGTGTCTAGTATACACAAACCAAATCTGGAGTTGATTCGATAAAAAACTTAGGAGGAGTTCGTTCAAATGCTAGCTTTACAATCGCAAAAATCAGAATTTCAACCTTAATTTACCAACTTCCTGTTCGGAATATCCTATGACAATTTATATATTTGTGATCGTCTTGGCCTGGGGATTATGCCCAAAAAATTTCGTGCAAATCGGAGTTAGTGAAAAATTTGCCAAATTTGGGCGTGGTTTGTGGCCACGCCCATTGACCTACGAAAATTCTTTTAATAACTTTTGATCGTCAAGGTGCCTAGTATACACAATCCAAATCTGGAGTTGATCCGACAAAACCTAGGAGGAGTTCGCTCAAATACCGCAAATCGCCAAAACGCTACTTTCAACGCTAATTTGCGAACTTCCTGTTCGGAATTGACCATGGTCGTAAGAGATTTTTTTGTAGGTCTGGGCATGATAGTTATGCCCTACAAATTTCAGGTCGATCGGTGAAACTAGCCGGAGGGGCTGCAGTTTACGGCCACTAGGGGGCGCTGTGGCGCACTTTTTTTTGTGCAATCAGTGGATTCATAAATTTTTCGGGGACTAATTTTTGGGCCTAGGCGCGCTGCTTATCTCAAGTTGAAGGCACGCAATTTGGGGGTTAAAGTGGCGGAGAAAAAAATAATAATAATAATCTTAGATTACAATAGGGCCTTCGCTCGCTCTCGCCCTAATTAAAGCCGCAAGCGGCGATGATCGGCCCTCGCTTCACGCGTATGCCGCATGCCGATATTGCGCCAAATGCTGTTGCAAACATTGGTGCCGCTAAATGTTGCTGGCGCCACATGTCGCAACCACTGCATGTTGTTGCCACCACATGTATGTAGTTTATGACATATCTAAAGCTTGATGCAATTGGAAAAGCAGAGAATTGAGCTTATAGATGTGTTAGGAGGTGGACCTTGATCATTACTGTGAATTTTGAAGCAGATTGGACCTTAAATGAAGGAGTTAGAGTGATTTCCAGGTTCATGGCGATCAGTGAAGTTTGAGGCTTCGCCATGGCCACACCCTTTCACCTCAGGACACGACCTCAACACTGATGCTTCATGAAGGTGTGAAGACCCTTTCTGAGAATATTTGAAAAATATATGTTGAAAAACAGAGGAGATTTTAATGATAGAGTAAAACATCAGACTTCCTGTTACCAGCAGGGGGCGCTATATTTGAGAGTGAAACAAAGCATATAGATTAACTCAGGCAGGGACAGTGAACATGTGTACTTGTTTTGGTCCAGATCTAACATGTTACTAGAGAGTTATTAAGGTTTACGTGTTTTCCAAAAATGGTCAACTTTGGGCGTCCTTCCTGGCCACGCCCATTGACTTACGAAAAATCTTTTAACAACTTTTCATCGTCAATGTGTCTAGTATACACAAACCAAATCTGGAGTTGATCCGATAAAAAACCTAGGAGGAGTTCGTTCAAATGCGAGCCTTAGAATCGCAAAAATCGGAATTTCAACGTTAATTTACGAACTTCCTGTTCAGAATTTCCTATGACAAATTATATATCAGTGATTGGCTTGGCGTCGGGGTTATGCCCAAAAAATTTTGTGCAAATCGGAGTTAGTGAAAAATTCGCCAAATTTGGGCGTGGTTTCTGGCCACGCCCATTGACCTACGAAAATTCTTTTAATAACTTTTCATCGTCAATGTGTCTAGTATACACAATCCAAATCTGGAGTTGATCCGATAAAAACCCTAGGAGGAGTTCGTTCAAATACGCATTCCGCAAATCGCAAAAACGCGACTTTCAACGCTAATTTGCGAACTTCCTGTTAGGAATTGACCATGGTCGTAAGAGACTTTTTTGTAGGTCTGGGCATGATAGTTATGCCCTGAAAATTTCAGGTCGATACGTGAAAGTAGCCGGAGGGGCTGCAGTTTAAGGCCACTAGGAGGCGCTGTGGCGCACTTTTTTTGTGCAAACACTGGATTCCTGGGGGTACGCGCTCGCCCTTGCGATAGGGCGGCTCGGGCCCTATTATTTGGGGGCCTTTGGAGGAACTTCGCCCGGGTTCTTCGGGGGTCGGGTGTTTAAGATCCTCGCCTAATTCTACAAGCCATGGATTATTAAGGCGCTTCATCGCTGTAGCTCGCCGCAACCACTGCGATATTGCACGTCCCGCTGCCGCTGCTGCTTAACGTTGGTTGTTGCTTGTCCTTAAATGTTGCTATACCACCAAATGCTGTTGTTAATGGCTGCATGTTGCACTCGCAGACATGTATGTATGACATATCTAAGAGATTGAGTGCATGATTGAGTAGCAGAATTTAGTTATAGATGTGTTAGACCTTTGATCATGCTTTGTGAATTTTGAAGCAGATTGGACCTTAAATGAGGGATTAAGTGATGGCATCAGTGTTTGAGGTTCATGATCAGTGAAGTTTGAGGCTTCGCCATCACTTTCACCTCAGGACACGACCTCAACACTGATGTTTCATGAAGGTGTGAAGACCCTTTCTGAGAATATTTGAAAAAAATATGTTGAAAAACGGAGGATATTTTAATGATAGAGTAAAACATCAGACTTCCTGTTACCAGCAGGGGGCGCTATATTTGAGAGTGAAACAAAGCATATAGATCAACTCAGGCAGGGACAGTGAACATGTCTACTTGTTTTGGTCCAGATCTAACATATTACTAGAGAGTTATTAAGGTTTACGTGTTTTCCAAAAATGGTCAACTTTGGGCGTCCTTCCTGGCCACGCCCATTGACTTACGAAAAATCTTTTAACAACTTTTCATCGTCAATGTCTGTAGTATACACAAACCAAATCTGGAATTGATGCGATAAAAAACCTCGGAGGAGTTCGTTGAAATGGGAGCCTTAGAATCGCGAAAATCCTAATTTCAACGTGAATTTACGAAGTTCCGGTTTGGAATTCCCTATGACAATTTATATATTTGTGATCGGCTTGGCCTGGGGATTATGCCCAAAAAATTTCGTGCAAATCGGAGTTAGTGAAAAATTCGCCAAATTTGGGCGTGGTTTGTGGCCACGCCCATTGACCTACGAAAATTCTTTTAATAACTTTCATCGTCTAGGTGCCTAGTATACACGATCCAAATATGGAGTTGATCCGATCAAAACTGTAGGAGGAGTTCGTTCAAATACGTAACCAGGAAATCGCCAAAACGCGTATTTCAACGCTAATTTGCGGACTTCCTGTTTGGAATTGACCATGGTCATAAGAGACTTTTTGTAGGTCCTGGCATGATAGTTATGTTCCAAAAATTTCAGGTCGATCGGCGAAAGCTGGCGGATGGGCTGCTGTTTAAGGCCACTAGGTGGCGCTTATGGCGCATTTTTTTTGGGCAAACACTGGCTTATCTCAAGTTGAAGGCACGCAATTTGGGGTTAAAGAGGCTAAAGAACAAGAAAAATAATAATAATTAAAGCCGCAAGCGGCGATTGCCATATTGCTTCCGCCAAACGTTGCTGTTACGAAGCATTGGTGCCGCAAAATGTTGCTGGCGAACATATTGCAACCGCTGCATGTTGCTGCCACCACACGTATATAATTTATGACATTTGTAAAGTTTGATTCAATTGGAGAAGCAGAGAATTTAGGTTACATTATGTGTTAGTAGGTGGAAGTTGATCATGCTTGTGAATTTTGAAGCAGATTGGATCTTAAATGAAGGAGTTACAGTGATTTCCAGGTTCATGGCGATCAGTGAAGTTTGAGGCTTCGCCATGGCCACACCGTTTCACCTCAGGACACGACCTCAACACTGATGCTTCATCAAGGTGTGAAGAGCCTTTCTGAGAATATTTGAAAAAAATATCTTGAAAAACGGAGGATATTTTAATGATAGAGTAGAACATCAGACTTCCTGTTACCAGCAGGGGGCGCTATATTTGAGAGTGAAAAAAAACATATAGATTAACTCAGTGAGGGACAGTGAACACGTGTACTTGTTTTGGTCCAGATCTAACATGTTACTAGAGAGTTATTAAGGTTTCCGTGTTGTCCAAAAATGGTTGATTTTGGGCGTCCTTCCTGGCCACGCCCATTGACTTACTGAAATATCTTTTAACAACTTTTAATCGTCAATGTGTCTAGTACACACAAACCAAATTTGGAATTGATCCGATAAAAGCCTAGGAGGAGTTCGTTGAAATGCGAGCCTTAGAATCGCAAAAATCGAATTTCAACGTTAATTTACGAACTTCCTGTTCTGAATTCCCAATGACAAATTATATATCTGTAATCGTCTTGGCCTGGCGGTTATGCCCAAAAAATTTGGTGCAAATCGGAGTTAGTGAAAAATACGCCAAATTTGGGCGTGGTTTCTGGCCACGCCCATTGACTTACGAAAATTCTTTTAATAACTTTTCATGGTCAAGGTGTCTAGTATACACAATCCAAATCTGGAGTTGATCGGATAAAAACCCTAGGAGGAGTTCGTTCAAATACGTACTGTGCTAATCGCCAAAACGCGACTTTCAACGCTAATTTGCGGACTTCCTGTGTGGAATTGACCATGGTCGTAAGAGACTTTTTTGTAGGTCCGGGCATGATAGTCATGCCCTAAAAATTTCAGGTCGATCCGTGAAAGTCGCTGGAGGGGCTGCAGTTTAAGGCCACTAGGGGGCGCAATGGCGCACTTTTTTTTGTTCAAACACTGGATTCATAAATTTTTCGGCGGGACTAATTTTTTTGCCGGGGCGCGTTCGCGTTTATCTCAAGTTAAAGGCACGTAATTTGGGGTTAAAGAGGCAAAAGAATAATAATAATAATCCTTAAGATTACAATAGCGGCTAATAATAATCTTAGCGATTCAATAGGGCCTTCGGTCGGGCTAATTAAAAAGCGGCGATGATCGTCGCCACTACCGCTGGCCCTACCGCTACCACCACATATTTGCTTTCCCCAAATGCTGCTGTTGTGAAATGTTGGTGCCGCTTAATGATGTTCGCGCCACATGTGGCAACCGCTGCAGGTTGCTGCCACCACATGTATGTAATTTATGTGATATGTAATGCTTGTAGTGATTGGAGTAGCAGAGAATCAAGCATATAGATGTGTTAGGAGGTGGACCTTGATCATGTTTGTGCATTTTGAAGCAGATTGGACCTTAAATGAAGGAGTTAGAGTGATTTCCAGGTTCATGGCGATCAGTGAAGTTTGAGGCTTCGCCATCGCCACACTGTTTCACCAAAGGACACGATCTCAACCCTGATGCTTCATTAAGGTGTGAAGACCCTTTCTGAGAATATTTGAAAAAAATATGTTGAAAAACAGAGGAGATTTTAATGCTAGAATAAAACATCACACTTCCTGTTACCAGCAGGGGGCGCTACATTTGAGACTAAAACAAAGCATATAGATATACTCAGGCAGTGACAGTGAACATGTGTACAAGTTTTGGTCCAGATCTAACATATTACTAGAGAGTTATTAAGGTTTACGTGTTTTCCAAAAATGGTCAACTTTGGGCGTCCGTCCTGGCCACGCCCATTGACTTACGAAATATCTTTTAATAACTTTTCATCCTCAGTATGTCTAGTATACACAAACCAAATCTGGAATTGATCAGATAAAAAACCTAGGAGGAGTTCATTCAAATGCGCGCCTTAGAATGGCAAAAATCGCAAATTCAACGTAAATTTACGAACTTCCTGTTTGGAATTGCCAAAGACAAATTATATATTTGTGATCGTCTTGGCACGGGAATTATGCCCAAAAAATTTCGTGCAAATGGGAGTTAGTAAAAAATTAGCCAAATTTGGGCGTGGTTTCTGGCCACGCCCATTGACCTACAAAAATTCTTTTAATAACTTTTCATCGCCAAGGTGTCTAGTATACACAATCCAAATCTGGAGTTGATCCGATAAAAACCCTAGGAGGAGTTAGTTCAAATACGTACCCAGGAAATTGCTAAAACGTGACATTCAACGCTAATTTGCGCACTTCCTGTCCGGAATTGACCATGGTCGTAAGAGACTTTTTTGTAGCTCCGGGCATGATAGTTATGCCCTAAAAATTTCAGGTCGATCCGTGAAAGTTGCCGGAGGGGCTGCAGTTTAAGGCCACTAGGGGGCGCTGTGACGCACTTTTTTTTGTGCAAACACTGGATTCATAAATTTTTCGCCGGGACTAATTTTTGGGCCTAGGCACGTTCGCGTTTATCTGAAGTTGAAGGCACGCAATTTGGGGTTGAAAAGGGGGGAGAAAAAAAACAAAAAACAAAAAATAATAATCCTAGCGATTACAATAGGGCCTTCGATCGGCTCGGGCCTAATTAAAGATAGCGGGCGATGATCGGGCTCGCCCCACGCGCCTGCCGGGGCCCTGCCGCTCCGCTGATATTGCTTTCACCAAATGCTGCTGTTGCGAAACTTTGGTGCCGCTTAATGTTGTTCGCGCCAGATGTCGCAACCGCTGCATGTTGCTGCCACCAAATGTATGTAATTTATGACATATGGAATAGTTGTTGTGATTGCAGTAGCAGAGAATTGAGCTTATAGATGTGTTAGGAGGTGGACCTTGATCATGCTTGTGAATTTTGAAGCTGATTGGACCTTAAATGAAGGAGTTACAGTGATTTCCAGGTTCATGGCGATCAGTGAAGTTTGAGGCTTCGCCATCACCACACTGTTTCACCTAAGGACACGATCTCAACACTGATGCTTCCTGAAAGTGTGAAGACCCTTTCTGAGAATATTTGAAAAAAATATGTTGAAAAACAGATGAGATTTTAATTATAGAGTAAAACATCAGACTTCCTGTTACCAGCAGGGGGCGCTATATTGAAAAGTGAAACAAAGCATATAGATTAAGTCAGGCAGGGACAGTGAACATGTGTACATGTTTTGGTCTGAATCTAACATTGTACAAGAGGGTTATTAAGGTTTACGTGTTTTCCAAAAATGGTCAACTTTGGGCGTCCTTCCTGGCCACGCCCATTGACTTACGAAAAATCTTTTAATAACTTTTCATCGGCAATGTGTCTACTATACACCAACCCAATCTGGAATTGATCCAATAAAAAACCTAGGAGGAGTTCGTTCAAATGCAAGCCTTAAAATCGCGAAAATCGGAAATTCAACATTAATTTACGAAGTTCCTGTTCGGAATTCCCAATGACAATTTATATATTTGTGATCGTCCTGGACTGGGGGTTATGCCCCAAAAATTTTGTGCAAATTGGAGTTAGTGAAAAATTCGCCAAATTTGGGCGTGGTTTCTGGCCACGCCCATTGACCTACGAAATATTCTTTTAATAACTTTTCATCTCCAATGTGTCTAGTATACACAATCCAAATCTGGAGTTGATCCGATGAAAACTCTAGGAGGAGTTCATTAAAATCATTACCCTGCAAATCGCAAAATGCAACTTTCAACGCTAATTTGCGAACTTCCTGTATGGAATTGACGATGGGGACAGGAGGTTTTTTGTAGGTCCGGGCATGCTAGTTATGCCGCGATCCGTGAAAGTAGCGGATGTTCTGCAGTTTAAGGCCAGTAGGGGGCGCAGTGGCGCACTTTTTTTTGTGCAAACACTGGATTCATAAATTTTTCGCCGTGACTCAACTTTGGGGATAGGCGCGTTCGCGTTTATCTCAAGCTGAAGGCACGCAATTTGGGGTTAAAGTGGCAGAACAATTTAGCGATTACAATAGGGCCTTCGCCGGCCATTCGGGTCGGGCCCTAATTAAAGCCGCAAGCGGCGATGATCGGGCCCTCGCCCCTGTGGCTGCCGCCACATATTGCATCCTCCAAATGCTGCTGCTGCGACATGTTGGTGCTGCTAAATGTTGCTGGCGCCATATGTCGCAACCACTGCATGTTGCTGCCACTAAATGCAAGCAGGTTTTTGAAATATAAAACACAGCTAATGCCCAGTGGGTGGCACTGTTCCTATGTCGGAGGTATCTACATTCCAAATCTGGAGTTGATCCGATAAAAAACCTAAGAGAAGTCCGTTCAAATACGTATCCCGCAAATCACTAAAATGCGACATTCAACGCTAAATTGCGATTTTCCTGTTAGGAATTGACAATGGTCATAAGAGACTTTTTTGTAGGTCCTGGCATGATAGTTATGCCCTAAAAATTTCAGATCTATAGGTGAAAGTAGCTGTAGAGGCTGCAGTTTGAAGTCACGAGGGGGCGCTATGGAGCACATTTTTTTGTGCAAACACTGGATTCATAAATTTTCCGCCATGACTGAAATTTTGGGTTAGGTTTGTTGCGTTTATCTCAAGTGCAACACACACAATCTGGGGCTAAAATAGGTGGGAATTGCTGGCCGATCCGGCCTTTTTGGCTCGGTCACTAATAAAGTTTGAGACTTCACCATTGCCGCACCCTTTAACCTCAGGACACGACCTGAACACTGATGCTTCATGAAGGTGTGAAGACCCTTTCTGAGAATATTTGAAAAAAATATGTTGAAAAACAGAGGAGATTTTAATGATAGAGTAAAACATCAGACTTCCTGTTACCAGCAGGGGGCACTATATTTGAGAGTGAAACAAAGCATACACATAAACTCAGCCAGGGACAGTGAACATGTTTACTTGTTTTGGTCCAGATCTAACATATTACTAGAGAGTTATTAAGGTTTACGTGTTTTCCAAAAATGGTCAACTTTGGGCGTCCTTCCTGGCCACGCCCATTGACTTATGAAAAATATTTTTATAACTTTTCATCGTCAATGTGTCTAGTATGCATGAACCAAATCTGGAATTGATCCGATGAAAAACCTCGGAGGATGTTGTTGAAATGGGAGCCTTAGAATCGCGAAAATCGTAATTTCAACGTTAATTTACGAACTTCCGGTTTGGAGTTCCCTGTGACAATTTACATATTTGTGATCGCCTTGGCCTGGGGATTATGCCCAAAAAATTTGGTGCAAATCGGAGTTAGTGAAAAATTCTCCAAATTTGGGCGGGGTTTGTGGCCACGCCCATTGACCTACGAAAAATCTTTTAACAACTTTTCATCATCAATGTGTCTAGTATAGATGATCCAAATCTGGAGTTGATCTGATAAAAACTGTAGGAGGAGTTCGTTGAAATACATATTCAGGAAATCGCCAAAACGCGACATTCAACGCTAATTTGCGGACTTCCTGGTTGGAATTGACCATGGTCGTAAGAGACTTTTTTGTAGGTCTGGGCATGGTAGTCATGCCCTAAAAATTTCAGGTTGATCCGTGAAAGTTGCCGGAGGGGCTGCAGTTTAAGGCCACTAGGGGGCGCTGTGGCGCATTTTTTTTTGTGCAAACACTGGATTCATAAATTTTTCGCCGGGACTAATTTTTGGGCCTAGGCGCGATCGCGTTTATCTCAAGTTGAAGGCACGCAATTTGGGGTTAAAGTGGCGGGAGAAGAAGAATAATAATAATTAAAGCCGCAAGCGGCGATGATCGGGCCCTCGCCCCCCACGCGCCCGCTGGGACCTGCAGCTTCCGCATATTGCTTCCGCCAAATGCTTCTGTTGTGAAATGTTAGTGCGCACAACATGTCGCAACCGCTGCATGTTGTAAAAATATGTTGAAAAAAAGAGGAGATTTTCATGAAAGAGTAAAAAATCAGACTTCCTGTTGCCAGCAGGGGGCGCTATATTTGAGAGTGAAACAAAACATATAGATTAACTCAGGCAGGGACAGTAAACATGTGTCCTTGTTTTGGTCCAGATCTAACATGTTACTAGAGAGTTATTAAGGTTTACGTGTTTTACAAAAATGGTCAAATTTGGGCGTCCTTCCTGGCCACGCCCATTGACTTACGAAATATCTTTTAACAAGTTTTCATCGTCAATGTGTCTAGTATACACAAACCAAATCTGGAATTGATGCGATAAAAAACCTAGGAGGAGTTCGTTGAAATGCGAGGCTTAAAATCGCCAAAATCGTAATTTCAACGTTAATTTACGAACTTCCTGTTTGAAATTCCCTATGACAAATTATATATCTGTGATCAGCTTGGCTTGGGGATTATGCCCAAAAAATGTCATGCAAATCGGAGTTAGTGAAAAATTCGCCATATTTGGGCGTGGTTTCTGGTCACGCCCATTGACCTACGAAAATTCTTTTAACAACATTTGATCGTCAAGGTGTCTAGTATACACGATCCAAATCTGGAGTTGATCCGATAAAAAACCTAGGAGGAGTTTGTTCAGATACGTACCCCGCAAATCGCCAAATGCGACTTTCAACGCTAATTTGCGAATTTCCTGTTCGGAATTGAGCATGGTCGTAAGAGACTTTTTTGTAGGTCCGGGCATGATAGTTATGCCCTAAAAATTTCAGTTCGATCCGTGAAAGTAGCCGGAGGGGCTGCAGTTTAAGGCCACTAGGGGGCGCTATGGCGAACTTTTTTTTGTGCAAACACTGGATCCCAGTAGCGGTCGGACTGAATTTTGGGGCTAGCGCGTTTATCTCAAGTTGAAGGCACGCAATTTGGGGTAACGCGCAGGAGAATAATAATAATAATAATAATCTTAGCGATTACAATAGGGTTTTCGCCCGACCCCTACGGTCGCGGGCCTAATTAAAGCCGCATAAGCGGGCGATGAACCCTCGCCCCCATCGCCCGTTGGGCCCTGCCGCTTCGCCGAATATTGCTTCCGCCAAATGCTGCTGTTGAAACATTGGTGCCGCTTAAATGCTGCTGCAACCACACGCATGTAATTTATGACATATCTAAGGTTGATGCGATTGGAGGACCAGAGAATTAAAGTTAAAGATGTGTTAGGAGTTGTTCCTTGATCATATTTGTGAATTTTGAAGCAGATTGGACCTTAAATGAAGGAGTTAGAGTGATTTTCAGTTTCATGGCGATCAGTGAAGTTTGAGGCTTCGCCATGGCCACACCCTTTCACCTCAGGACACGACCTCAACACTGCTGCTTCATGAAGGTGTGAAGACCCTTTCTGAGATTATTTAAAAAATATATGTTGAAAAACGGAGGAGATTTTAATAATAGAGTAAAACATCAGACTTCCTGTTACCAGCAGGGGGCGCTATATTTGATTGTGAAACAAAGCAGAAAGATTAAGTCAGGCAGGGACAGTGAACATGTGTACTTGTTTTGGTCCAGATCTAACATGTTACTAGAGAGTTATTAAGGTTTACGTGTTTTCCAAAAATGGTCAACTTTGGGCGTCCTTCCTGGCCACGCCCATTGACCTATGAGAAATCTTTTAACAACTTTTCATCGTCAATGTGTCTAGTATACACAAACCAAATCTGGAATTGATCCAATAAAAAACCTAGGAGGAGTTCGTTCAAATGCGAGCCTTAAAATCGCGAAAATCGGATTTTCAACGTTAATTTCCGAACTTCCTGTTCGGAATTCCCTATGACAATTTATATATTTGTGATCGGCTCGGCCGAGGGATTATGGCCAAAAAATTTCGTGCAAATCGGAGTTACTGAAAAATTTGCCAAATTTGGGCGTGGTTTCTGGCCACGCCCATTGAGCTACGAAAATTCTTTTAATAACTTTTCATCTTCATTGTGTCTAGTATACACAGTCCAAATCTGGAGTTGATCCGATCAAAAACCTAGGAGGAGTTCGTTCAAATACGTATAGTGCAAATCGCCAAAACGCGACATTCAACGCTAATTTGCGAACTTCCTGTTCGGAATTGACCATGGTCGTAAGAGACTTTTTTGTAGGTCCTGGCATGATAGTCATGCCCTAAAAATTTCAGGTGGATCCGTGAAAGTTGTCGGAGGGGCTGCAGTTTTAGGCCACTAGGGGGCGCTATGACGCACTTTTTTTTGTGCAAACACTGGATTCATAAATTTTTCGGCGGGACTAATTTTTGGGCCGGGGTGCGTTCGCGTTTATCTCAAGTTGAAGGCACGCAATTATTGAGGGCTGCGCACACCTTTCACCTGGACACGACCTCAACACTGATGCTTCATGAAGGTGTGAAGACCCTTTCTGAGAATATTTGAAAAATATTTGTTGAAAAACGGAGGAGATTTAAATGAATAGAGTAAAACATCAGACTTCCTGTTACCAGCAGGGGCGCTATATTTGAGTGTGAAACAAAGCATATAGATTAACTCAGGCAGAGACACAGTGAACATGTGTCCATGTTTTGGTCCGATCTAACATATTACTAGAGAGTTATTAAGGTTTACGTGTTTTCCAAAAATGGTCAACTTTGGGCGTCCTTCCTGGCCACGCCCATTGACTTACGAAAATTCTTTTAACAACTTTTCATCAGTGTGTGTAGTATACACAAACCAAATCTGGAGTTGATCCGATAAAAACCTAGGAGGAGTTCGCTCAAATGCGAGCCTTAAAATCGCAAAAATCGAAATTAATTTACGAACTTCCTGTTTGGAATTCCCTATGACAAATTATATATCTGTGATCGGGTTGGCTTGGGGATTATGCCCAAAAAATTTCGTGCAAATCGGAGTTAGTCAAAAATTCGCCATATTTGGGCGTGGTTTGTGGCCACGCCCATTGACCTATAAAATTCTTTTAATAACTTTTCATCGTCAATGTGTCTAGTATACATGATCCAAATCTGGAGTTGATCCGATTAAAAACCCTAGGAGGAGTTCGCTCAAATACGCAAATCGCCAAATTGCGACATTCAACGCTAATTTGCGAACTTCCTGTTTGGAATTGACCATGGTCGTAAGAGACTTTTTTGTAGGTCCGGGCATGATAGTTATGCCCTAAAAATTTCAGGTCGATCCGTGAAAGTTGCCGGAGGGGCTGCAGTTTAAGGCCACTAGGGGGCGCTATGGCGCAGTTTTTTTTGTGCAAACACTGGATTCATAAATTTTTTCGGGGGACTAATTTTTTGGCCTAGGTGCGTTCGCGTTTATCTCAAGTTGAAGGCACGCAATTTGGGGTTACTTTATGAAATAATAATAATAATAATAATCCTAAGGATTACAATAGGATGGCTCGGCCACATATTGCTTCGCAAGCGGCGATGACTGTTGCTGGCACCTCGCCCAACTGCGCCGCTGCCCCCACATACAAGCAGGTATTGCTATAAAACACAAATGCTGCTGAACATGTTGGTGATAAATGTTGCACATGCCAACGCTGCATGTTGCTGACCATGCATTTTGATGAATATATGACATATGTAAAGCTTGATGATTGGAGTATAGAGACATTGCTTATAGATGTGTTAGAAGTTGATCATTTTGTGAATTTTAAGCAGTTGACCTTAAATGAAGGAGTTAGAGTGATTTACAGGTTCATGGCGATCAGTGAAGTTTGAGGCTGATCGCCACATTTCACCTCAGGACACAACCTCAACACTGATGCTTCATGAAGGTGTGAAGACCCTTTCTGAGAATATTTAAAAAAATGTTGAAAACGGAGGAGATTTTAATAATAGAGTAAAAAATCAGACTTCCTGTCACCAGCAAGTGTTATATTTGAGAGTGAAACAAAGCATATAGATTAACTCAGAGGGACAGTGAACATGTGTACATGTTTTGGTCAGATCTAACATATTGCTAGAGAGTTATTAAGGTTTACGGTTTTTAAATGGTCAACTTTGGGCATCCTTCCTGGCCACGCCCATTGATTGACGAAAGATCTTTTAATAACTTTTCATCCTCAATGTGTCTAGTATACACAATCCAAATCTGGAGTTGATCCGATAAAAACCTAGGAGGAGTTCGTAAATCATCGAGTAAAACATCATCGCAAAATCAATTTCAAATGAATTTACGAACTTCCTGTTTTGAATTCCCAGTGACAATTTACTTTTGTGACCTTGGCCTGGAGATTATGTCCCAAAAATTAAGTGCAAATCGGAGTTAGTGAAAATGTGGTCAAATTTGGGCGTCATTCCTGGCCACGCCCATTGACTTACGGAAATTCTTTTAATAACTTTTTCATCGTCAAGGTGTCTAGTATACACAAACCAAATCTGGAGTTGATCCGATAAAAACCCTAGGAGGAGTTCGCTCAAATGCTTAAAATTGCCTTAAAATCGCGACATTTCAACATTAATTTGCGAACTTCCTGTTTGGAATTGACAATTTAAGAGACTTTTTGTAGGTTGGCATGATTATGCTCAAAAATTTCAGGAGTTAGTGAAAAAATTGTCCGGAGGGGCGTGGTTTAAGCCACTAGAATTGACTTGCAAACTGAATTCATAAATAACTAATTTTTGTCAAGGTGTCTAGTAATACAATCCAATTTGGAGTTGATCCGATAAAAACCTAGGAGGGTTCGGATGACTGCTAATTTGCGGGTGAAATTGACTTCCTGTTACCAGCAGGTAGGTCTAGCATGATAAGTGAAATAAAGCATATAGATTGATTAGCAGGACATTGAGTGTACATGTTTTGGGAGGTGGCACATTTTTTTTTGCAGAGTTATTAAGGTTTACGTGTTTTCCAAAAATGGTCAATTTTGGGCCTTCCTGGCCCATTGACTTTCTTTTTACAACAATCATCTGCTTCTAGTGTGAAATTTCTGAGTTGAAAAAAACCTAGGAGGAGTTAATGCGATAGAGTAAAAATCGACTTCCTCGCAACCTATTTGGGCCTAATTTAATCGGCACTGAACATGTGCAGGTTTGGTTATGCAAGAAGTTATGGCGGAGTTAGTCAAAAATGCTTTGGGCGTTTTGTGGCCACGCCCATTGACTTTAAAAAATCTTTTAATAACTTTTGATCGTCAATGTGACTAGTATACACAATCCAAATCTGGAGTTGATCCGATTAAAACCCAGGAGGAGTTGTTCAAACACGCATTCTGCAAATCACCAAAATGCGACAACGCTAATTTGCGAACTTCCTGTTTGAATTGACCATGGTCAAAGAGACTTTTTGTAGGTTGGCATGATAGTTATGCCCTAAAAATTTCAGGTCATAGGTGAAAGTTGCTGAGGGGCTGCAGTTTAAGGCCACTAGGGGCGCTTATGGACACATTTTTTTGTGCAAACACTGATTCATAAAGGTGACTGAATTTTTGACTAGACCCTTTATCTCAAGAATATTTGAAAACGCAATTTGGGGTTAAATAACGGAGGAGATTTTTAATGATAGAGTAAAACATCAGACTTCCTGTTACCAGCAGGGGGCGCTATATTTGAGAGTGAAACAAAGTATATAGGTTAAGTCAGGCAGAGACACTGAACATGTGTGTACTTGTTTTGGTCCAGATCTAACATGTTACTAGAGAGTTATTAAGGTTTACGTGTTTTCCAAAAATGGTCAACTTTGGGCGCCTTCCTGGCCACGCCCACTGACTTACAAAATATCTTTTAACAACTTTTCATCCTCAATGTGTCTAGTATACACAAACCAAATCTAGAGTTGATTCGATAAAAAACCTAGGAGGAGTTCGTTAAATAGCCTTTGAAAAAAATCATAATTTCAACGTTAATTTATGAACTTCCTGTTTGGAATTCCCGATGACAAATTATATATCTGTGATCGGCTTGGCTTGGGGGTTATGCCCAAAAAATTTCGTGCAAATCGGAGTTAGTGAAAAATTCGCCATATTTGGGCGTGGTTTGGCCACCCATTGACCTAAAAAATTCTTTTAACAACTTTTCATCGTCAAGGTGTCTGTATACACGATCAAATCTGGAGTTGATCCGATAAAAACCTAGGAGGAGTTCAAATACGTCGCCAAAAACGACATTCAACGCTAATTTGCGAACTTCCTGTTTGGAATTGACCATGGTCGTAAGAGACTTTTTGTAGGTCTGGGCATGATAGTTAAAAAATTTCAGGTCGATCCGTGAAAGTTGCCGGAGGGGCTTCAGTTTAAGGCCACTAGGGGCGCTATGGTGCAAACACTGGCATAAATTTTTGTGCAGATAACTCAAGTTGACACGCAATTTGTTAAAGGAGCACTTTTTTTTTTGGGATAGCTGAGTGTATATCTCAAGTTGATATGCAAATTTGGGTGTTAAATGGGATAAGAATAACACATATGTAATTTAACATAATAATAAAATAGTATCAGAGAATTACAATAGATGTGTTAGAGGTGGTTGATCATTTTGTTAATTTTGAAGCAGATTGACCTAAATGAAGGAGTTAGAGTGATTCGGTTCATGGCGATCAGTGAAAGTTTGAGGCTTCACCATCGCCACACCCTTTCACCAGGACACGATTTCAACACTGATGCTTCATGAAGGTGTGAAGACCCTTTCTGAGAATATTTGTAAAAAATATGTTGAAAGACAGAGGAGATTTTAATGACAGAGTAAAACATCAGACTTCCTGTTACCAGCAGGGGGCGCTATATTTGAGAGTGAAACAAAGCATATAGATTAACTCAGGCAGGGACAGTGAACATGTGTCCTTGTTTTGGTCCAGATCTAACATGTTACTAGAGAGTTATTAAGGTTTACGTGTTTTCCAAAAATGGTCAAATTTGGGCGTCCTTCCTGGCCACGCCCATTGACTTACGAAATATCTTTTAACAACTTTTCATCATCAATGTGTCTAGTATACACAAACCAAATCTGGAACTGATCCGATAAAAAACCTAGGAGGAGTTTGAAATGCGAGGCCTTAAATCGCCAAAAAATCAGAATTTCAACGTTAATTTACGAACTTCCTGTTTGGAATTCCTATGACAAATTATATACTTGTGATCGGCGTGGCCTGGAGATTATGCCCAAAAAATGTCGTGCAAATCGGAGTTACTGAAAAATTCGCCAAATTTAGGCGTGGTTTCTGGCCACGCCCATTCACCTACGAAAAATCTTTTAACAACTTTTGATCTTCAAGGCGTCCAGTATACACAATCCAAATCTGGAGTTGATCCGATAAAAACCGTAGGAGGATTTCGTTGAAATCGCAGCAAATCGCCAAATGCGACTTTCAACGCTAATTTGCGAACTTCCTGTTTGGAATTGACCATGGTCGTAAGAGACTTTTTGTAGGTCCGGGCATGATAGTTATGCCCTAAAAATTTCAGGTCGATCCGTGAAAGTAGCCGGAGGGCTGCAGTTTAAGGCCACTAGGGGCGCTTATGGCGAACTTTTTTGTGCAAACACTGGATCCCAGTAGCGGTCGCGGGACTGAATTTTGGGCTAGTGCGTTCGCGTTTATCTCAAGTTGAAGGCACGCAATTTGGGGTTAAAGCGGCAGGAGAATAATAATAATAATAATAATAAACAATAGGGCCTTCGCCGCCCTGGTCGGGCTCGGCCCTAATTAAAGCATAGCGGCGATGATCGCCTCGCCCCCACGCCTGGCCCTGTGGCTGCTGCCCCATATTCCCTTCTCCAAATGCTGCTGTTGCAAAACGCGTCAGGGCCGCTTAATGTTGCCAGCCTCTCATGTCACAACTGCAGCACTTTGCTGCCATGTTGTTCTGCATCTTTTGTGGAGCTTATGACATTTAAGACACTTAAGATTTCTGAGCATTTATTACTCCAACGGCTGCTGTAGTTAAACAGATTGCTGTAGAATGACACATAATGATAGATTTAGTGGATTTTATGTTAATGCAGGTATTGCTTGTTTTTTACCCTGATGTAATGTCCCTTATGATTATGCCATTTTTCATATATCTATCTATGTATCTATGTATCTATCTATCCATATCTCTCTCTCTCTATATATATATATATATATATTATATATATATATATATATATATATATATATATATATATATATATATATATATATATATATATATATATATATATATATATATATATATATATATATATATATATATATATAACAGCTTGAAGAATGACTTTATGATAGTGAAATTCCTGCTAAGATATGTACATAGTCTTTGTATGTAGTTTCTCCTGTAATGGGCATAGAGTTACTGCCATCTGCTGGTAGATGTTGAGTTTGGCAACGTGACCGAAACCAGAAGCTTTCAGTAGTCCTGATCGCTGCTGGTAAGACAGACTCCAGTCCTCCTCTGTAAAATATTGTTACAAAGTACAGTAAAGCTATTATGACAATTCTTTGATAATACACAGTCATGTAACAGCGGTGAACATGGTATGCAAGTATATTTTGTTTTGTGTCTGTTGTAACTGTGAGTGTCTTTATATGCTCATTGCAGGTAAATATTGTTGCACTAAATGTTTTGCAGTAATTGTAAGAAGTCAGATGTTTACAAAGTTGTATTAATACTTGTATTACTGTTCGCCTGTTGCACTGTTATAGGGACAACGTGCACTGCAATGTTTTCTAGTCACCACTAGAGGGAACTGTAAGACATATTATTGATTTCATTTGGTCTGTTTTCTTGTATTTTATTTTCTAGTTATTATTTATTTAGTTCATTTTCTATATAAAGAGTATAAAAAGGGATGATGCTTGTTAAAAAATAACATATATTGCATTAAGTTCATTGTAAAAAGGATTAATGTTATAACCGCTATATGATCATTTGGTAAAATATCTATTCTACAAAACATTGTAATAAGTATTGTAAAAGTCACATCTTGCAATGTTTTTCATAATAATGTAAGAAAAGATTAACATGTTATGTACTGAAGCAGTCCTGTTGCTTGCTGCTGCTGATGTCATGTACCAGTGAAGGTGCTAACCACATGCTGCGTGTGTCTTGATATGGTCATTGCAGCTTATGCATAAGGAACCACACCATCCCAGGTGTGCTTCAGAGTGTGTTCTTATATATATATGTCTGTATGTGTTGGTGTGTGTGTGTGTAAATATTCTTTTTATGCATGGAAAGGAAAAGATACATGAAAACAAAAGGGCATACACAGAGAGATGCAGACACACAAGCAGATGGACAATAGGACAGATACACACCCATACTAAGAGATTTGAAATAAAATAAAGGAGACTCATTAAAAGATATCCTTTGGAATAAGCTTTGCACAGAATCCAGGAGATCTGTGAGTGGGAGTATGATGGGGAGAGATAGGTGTCAGTGATTTTGACTGGAGCACTAGTTGCAGTATAAAGGCATGAAATTCACCTGACTGTGGGTGAAAACTGTTAAAGAGGCAAGCTTAGATCTGCTAGCCCGCATGTACTACTTTGGAAAAAATAAAAATAAGCAAGTTTTACACCTAAAATAGAAAACACTTATTTTGTTTCATACATTGATACATCTGTATTTTATTTGGATAAACTATTTAACATCAAATTCAAAAGTGCTTCTTTTGTTGTTTGTTTGTTTGTTTTAATTCAAGAGGACAGCAATGAGGACTTTGACAACAAACTGTGAATGTGCTTTTCAGCAGATGTTTCCATTGTAATTTAGGGCGAAAAGATTCTGAATAGATGTGGAAATATAACCAAGGCATGTCTGCTGTGATGGGATTGATTTAAACTCTCAACCTTGAGTATCCCAGGAGTCTTCAAAATCAGAAAATGTTGTACAATAAAATGTTGTTCATATGGACTGTATTCATCCTGAAGACCGTTTTTGTGTGAATAATTTTTTTTAATTTAATGTACATGATTCAAATGTCTTGTAAAAGATGCATGTGTATACACCAGTTTGTCATTGATTAGTAAAAAATATTTAAAGTCATACTTTGAGGGAAAAAAACTGTTTAACTTTAGTTACATGTTACATATTTTGGACAGTGCTACTTGTCAAATGTTTAATTTGGTGAACAATTGGTCAATAAATCTATATTGTGTATTGTGTCTGACTTTTAAGTTTTGGTTTAAACAAACCTTTTAAGAAGTGGTAATTGTTTTAGTTAAAAAGTATTAAAAACATTAGGTAAATTAAATATTTCCTACTAAAGTTACACTTTATTACTCATTTGAAATAAGTATATATTTGTAAAATCTATTTCAAAAGGTTAAAAAGACTTGACTCATATTATTTGAGCATATTACTGTTGATCGACTTGGGTAAAATGAACTCATAAAATAGGGTACAATTTACACAATGAAAGTGGGTGCTAAATTGTTATCTGAATGTTACTGATGAAACTATATAGGTTGTTTTTATAGTATTAATTTCATTGAAATAAAAATAAAACTTGCAAAAGCTGCTTGTTCACGTGGTAGTTTCTTTTTTGCTGTATAAAAATGATGGACTTAAACTTTTATTTTATGATTGGCTTAACTGTGATTTAGGTTAATTTTAACTTGGTGTTACAGTTTAAAATTCAACCAACACATGAATGCTTGAGTGTTGTGCATAAAGTACAGAAAACCAAAGAGGTCCTGCTGATCCTTGAGCTGCCTCCCAAATGTCTCACTTGGGCTTTTGCGGTTGGGCTGAGTGTCAGTCAAGTGCTCACACAGCAATTGGCCTTGAGATTTATGTGGTGTCTCTCACTTGGGGTTTGCAGTTGGGCTGAGTGAAAGACGAGCACCCGTACAGCAATTGGACCTAGATTCAAATTGAGTCTTGGCTGAATGTTCTTTATGTAATTGTACTGCTTTGGTCGGGACAATTTTTGCTGATTGGGAAGCTACGGTTGGCATAAATGCTTTTTGAAAATTACCAGGTTCATTATTATAAGCTCAATTGCTGTGTTAAACAAGTAAGTACAATCAAATTCAAGAAAAGCTTTTTTTTCAAGTTAAGACTTAAGTGTTATAAGTTCCCTGTTAGATGATATTTTATATTTGAACTTGATACCCTGCGTTGCAACCAGTCACAAAATTATGTTTTGTATTCTAGAAAACTTGTATTCTGTCATCAGGGAAACTTAGAAGTAGATGTTATTTTATCTGATATCATGTAGTTATAACAGTTGTTTAATTGATGAGTATTTGGTGTTTGAAATTTATACTCTGAGTTAATACAACACAAAACATTATGTTGTTCACTTAGGTAAAGTTGCTTTTTCTAATGAATGGTACACACAACTGTACATCTTTGTAGCTTATATTTTTAAGGTAAAAAAACTATTTTCAATTGTCTTTTCAAGTTAACTCATATTTTTAAGCAAGCAATTAAATTTAAAGTTAAATATGAGGTAGACTTGTATTTTCCAATATTATCCCTGACTTGACTAATAATAGTAATTTCAACCGTTTATTAGGAGAATCAAAGACACTTACCAGTCTAATGTTCAAACATTTATTTTCACAAGTAACCCTAAAATTGGTTAACATGAAAACAAGTGTGTCCATGCAGATAAAGGTATAATTTAATAGGAGAATCCTGGATAGTACACAGTGAACAGTAAAGAGTTTCCTACCTCCACATTTCCCTCATGCACATGCAGGGTTGTTTTTTTCATTGAACATTCATTGGGACAATCCTGCAAGTTTTACGTTTGAGATACTGTGTGAGATTCACACAGTAGATGATGCCCATAAGCATGGCGAAGCTTTGTGTGACATCTGTAATGTTGTGAAGCACAATATTGTCCTCGACCACAACTGCCACATTGAAGATTTCAACTGGAATGGCACCTTGTTGACCACCTTGACAGCCAATCAGGAAGCCAAGCTGCATCCCCTTCATGGCTTCATTCAAAATCCCAAAATGAACCTTGAAAAGAAGAAATAATGTATGACCATTTTTGTATGCAAGCTCAAGATGCACAACAGGAAATGAGTGTATGTACCAACACTTTGCTCTGTTTTTATTTTTCCTTCTCCTTCCTCTCAACCTTGCTCATGCTCAAACACAAACATGCTTAACGATTTAAAGGGCCTGTATCTAAAAGTGAGACTTTGTAGTAATTATTTAGAAAGTCTTTACTGCTTCTTTTTAAAAAAAGTGAAACATAGAAAAAACGTACACAAACATATAGTTCTGCATTACAAAATGACTGTGGTCTTACCTCACATTCTGATGATATCTGATGGATATTCATCTGATACGTAGTGTGGCAGATCAAGTAGGACAGCTGCCTCTCTCCTCTAATTTGTTTCTTACAAGACAAAAAGATTTGCAGTAACGTTAAAAAATTCCAAAAACACTACAAATGATGGCTAATTTTCTATCATCCACACTTGCACTTACATGTTTAGCAAGACAGTTGACAAGTTCTTTGAGTGACTGCTTCTTTCCAGACTTGGTTCCTGCTTTGTGTAATTCAGGCAATCTGGTGACCAGGTCGTGTAGTACGCTGAATAAAGTTTCCACAAGGTTTGTGATGACTAGTCTCTTAAATTCTGCTTTTACCTGAGGAGACAGAAAATGATTCACATATCACTCAATAGGATACAGTCTACAATTTCTAATGGAAAATGATTAAAATGTCTTTGTTAATTAACCCTTAGTTACCATTTAACCCTTTGCAGGTTGCTGTATTTTATGGCCTTTTGAGGTCACCAGTTCACCAAAAAATGCTATAAAAACATAACAGATTGGTTTTTGTATTTCTATTGGGATCAAATCATTCAATCCACTTTAGTTTTAAATATATATATATATATATATATATATATATATATATATATATATATATATATATATATATATATACAAAAAAAATACCAAATATGTAATGATTTATTGTATTATAAGCCTGTCAATGATATTTAGATTACATGAAGTCACTGTTTGTATTCACCCCCCCCCAAAAAAAAAGCACAAAATATGACTTATATCCACCATAATAAGTGTTCAAATTTTCATAAAAGATCATGCTTAGATATACATACAGTACAAATACAAATTTGATTTTAATGCATTATATACATTTTAGTGTCAGAATCACAAATTATGAGCCTTGAAATTAGTGGAGTACATAAATGTCCACTCAAAAAACATGTTATAGAATGTAAGAGGTTCATATTTTCAATTTGTCTTTAACTCAATTCATTTAATCAATTGAAGTCCTAAAAACAACACCAAATGTGTAATTATTTATGTTAATCATTTAATGGCCATTTCAATTACTTAAATCAAACATGAACTGAATTGACATTAAAAGTGTTATAACACAAGACATAATAAAATATTTGGTATTTTTATTAGAGCTGAAGATGATTGAATAACTTGAGGATGTCAGTAATTGTGTGAAAAAAAACACAAATTTGTATTCAAAGTTATTGGAGGCTGACCACAGTCATGGAAATGTCAAGGTTAGTAAAACCACTTACTTTGCTGTTGTTTTAAAGTCATGACTTTAGCTGCTGTAAAAAAAAAAAATCAGAAACATAATTAATTAATTTTGTTTTCATCCTTTTTTTTACTGAAGTCTCTGTTTCTCAAGATCAGTCCTTATTAAAAAAATATTTGTTTTTATTATTTGAGGATATCATTAAAATGATATTGATTGTGGAAAAACACACAAATTACAGACTTTTAATGTAAAAAATGCAGACACTGTAGACAAGACTGACAGCACATAAAATATCTCCAGCCTCTGATCATTTTAATATGGAAAATCATTCATATCGTGTTTTTCACTAAATTTGTGACATATGTAATGAAATTGAAATTTATAGGGTTAAAAGCCTTTTTTTAATTCTATGTTTGACATAATGGCTGAGCTAAAAGAGATCTGAAAGTCAACAAACTGTATTTGATGTGTTTCTACAGCAGCTAAAGTTGTGGCTCACAAACAGCTTAAACAGGATCACAGGAAGAATCCCCAAATTTAGGACAGCTCCTATGAAATTGGCATTTCAAGGTTAAAGTGCATATATTTTACAAATAGACATCGCTTTCTGATCAGGGTTCAGTTTGTTGAAGAGAACTCTACAAAAGAAGAGGAAAAACATTAAATAGGGTACAAGTGTAAGTGGTAAAGCTGCAAAACTTACAGTTCCACTTCATCCACGGAGGTGGTCTGATTTGATAAAATTGATCATCTGCACCTTAAACACAGAACACAGTACATTACCATTGGACACAAAAGTGGAGACAGACCACTACACCCCCCACTCACCCCACCCCCCACAACACATGCACACACACGCACACACACACACCCCAGTGAAGTACGTGAGGCAAGTAAGAAAAAACTTGAGACATGGCTTATTATGGTAATTATACAGGGCTTATACAGACGTACTAATTCACCTGCAGACAGCACCATGCACAAACAAAAACCTTGAAGATAATACAAAACCATTAGCTATGAGGTACTCACTCACCTACGGACAGGTGACATGCACAAAGGTGTTGTTAACTGTCTATACTGTATTTTGATTTTATTTAAGTGCCCTGGGGTGAAGTTTAGCGAGGTTAACTTGTAGCTTTCCTTGACAGTAACAGGCAACTGGCGTGAATCACAGCCAAAAGCCGCCGAGGTTTGCGCGTATGAAATAGAAAATAAAAGGACATGACTATTTACTGGCACACAATGCTACTCCTGAGGCGCTGACTGCAATGTTATCAAACATAAGTCATAGCAAGCACCACGAATGTGCTTTTGATACATACATATTTCATATTCGTCCCAGCTACCTGTCATTTGTTTTAATGAAAGTTATAAAAGTACACCTGGTTATGGTTTATTTAGGTTCCCCTCCACTACCACTGCTCAGCATTACTAAGTTGTTGTATCAATGTCCTGTTTTTAAAAATGTCACCGCGAAATAAAGTCTTTTCTTTACAACCATATTTACAAATTGTGTTGCATTACTGACCTTCATCCACTCGCTCCTCTTTCTCGATGTCCAGACAGCACCGTCCACGCCTACATCGGTCGTCAAGCGTGCAGACAGAAAGTAGTCCTCGGCCACTTGACTTTTCACGCCCTCGATCTGCTGTTTTCTTCTACAGTTAATATGTAACAGAAACCGAATGGACCGCCAGCTTAAGTGTGTGTAAAAGTCTAATCATAATAATAATAAGTCCTTTTAAGAGGATGTCCAAATTTATGGCACTATTTCTACCTCGCATTAATACTGCTGCTATACCCAGTTTATAAGTGATCCGTTACCATTTTTAAAAATCACATTTTCAACTTATGGTGACACATTTAAGTAGACATTTAATTGAAGTGGCATACAATGTTGAGTTGCAAAAAGTCATAAAATTAAGTTCAATTGTTAAAACTCATTATGTGTATTTAAAGTAACTTATATTAATAAGTTATGACAAGTAATTGAGCTCGCCACTTTAAGTGGGCGGTCTTTGTGGAGCAACGTCAAGAAGAATACTGTGTGTCGCAGTTAGACCGAAGCAACCATGGCGGTGAGTAGTGTGCTGAGCATCTATGTTTTCGTTAAAGTTGATTTTATCAAAAATAACGCTTTCAATTAATGGTATGTGGGTTTTTTATAATATAACATTAACTTTACCTTCTGGAAATTTGAGTTTTAAAGTGAAACTTCAGGTTTTATTTAGAAAGCAATTGAGAGCCGCGATAATGACCTCTGCAAGGACGTTATGTTTTCGGAAGAGTTTGTCCATCCGTCCGTCCGTCTGTCTGTGAACAAAATAACTCAAAAATGATGGATGGGTTTGGATGAAATGTTGAGTAAATGTTCAGCATGGGAAAAGGAAGAACTGATTACATTTTGGTGTTGATTCAGATCAGCGACTGGTTGAAAAATGTGATTTTTGGTAATAACTACTGAACTTAAATAGATATGATGAATTTAATCGTTAATGGTTTGTTTTCATGGTCAAGGAATCTAAATTTAGATGATTTTGGATAAAAGAAAAGTAAGACTAATTTTATGGTGAAAATCCCAATATGTCTGAGCACATGGCGGAGGCCTGTGCTCTCCGCGTGCTTTTCTAGTGATACTTATGTTGCCAAGCTAGCTTAGAAAAATGTATTGTAAAGGCATCAAGTATTCTTGGTTTAAGATACCGAGCCTAAAGAGTCTTTATTTAAACTTGTTTCTGTCACGTGGGAATGGATAAACAAAAATGATGGGACAATTTTTTTAGAAGTGCATTCCAAGTGTACACTGAACAATTTGTTATGGAAAGTATCCAGTAGACTTCAGGCAGTTTCAACCAAGGTAAATTTAAATATTGGTGAAGAATATGAGTACAAATATCAAATCTTATATTACATGCAACTGATAATGTTTAAATAATAGAGAAGGTTACAGGAATGTAATTCCTCATTACAGGAATGGTTTTAGTGTTTAAGAGGGACTGAGTGGCAATATGAGTCCAGTTGTCAATTTCTCTAAATTTATGTGTAGTGCAGTGTGCAGAAAATGTACTGTGTGCCCTGATTTATTTCTTTTTGTATGTTTATCCAGCAGAACCCAACATTTTCACCTACAACTCTCCCACAAGACTACAGATCCTGACCTTTTGGATTTGCGCCAGAGGTGTGAGCTGTTGTGTGTAAGTACTAAAAGAGTTTGGATTTACAGAGTTATAGTATGTGTGATCTTTTTTTTGGCGTTAGAACTACAGAATGGCAAGTATTTAATTTACTTAATGATTTATTTAAACCCTAAAAGTGGGGCACATTCTCAAGGTTGTATTTCCTAAGAGAATTATTTAAATATCTATCATGTTATAAATGGAGACAAATATCTGTTTTTGTTGTGAAAATCATGTGACATAAAGAAGCAGTGCTTGATGTGGTGAGAGATAATGTACAGTACTGCATTTCTTTACAGATGTTACATATTAGAGTTACAGTTAATGTAATATATAATATAATAGTCATAGGTATGTTTTCATTAGTGTGTAATTAATTCTTAAAATGGTTTGATTAAACTTCAAATGCCTGTCTTTGGGTTGATATAAAAACTGTGTCTGCTGTTGTAAAAGTTATTATTAATTTGTTCATTGGATGGGTGAAATTGTTTTTTTTTTTTTTACCTATGTGTTTAAAATTTATTTTAGAGAGAATTAAAGGCTTTGAGGTATTTGATCTTCCTCAGAACTCATCCAGAGTTATTTCTTTCACTGTTTCTTCCATTATTCAATGATGTTTTCCTTTTGTTGTCATTTCTTTCAGTATAAGTGTTTGGATCCTGCTGTATCCAGAAATGCACTTTATGAGGATTTGGGGGCCTGGGCTGATCAGGCTCTAAAGGTGGCACGAGAGCGGCGATTTAAAAAGATAGAGGGCATCAGGAGGAGGAGGGCTGAGGAGGAGGCAGAGCGGGTCACAGAGGACCTTGCCAGAGCAGCAGCAGCAAGGGTGGAGGAACTTGAGGCCATCCTGGCCCTCCATAATGATGGTGAATATTTTATATTATTTTTTGAATCTTTGTTTTTAAAGAGATTGATTATGAATGATTATGTATTTAATAATTATATTTGTGTTTTCACGCTGATGTTGAAGGACAATGGGAAGATGGAGAGCCTGGGCAGCCTGGGCAGCCGGGGGAGCTGGGGGAGCCGGGGGAGCAGGGGGAGCCGGGGGAGCCGGGGGAGCAGGGGGAGCCGGGGGAGCAGGGGGAGCAGGGGGAATTGTAAATTTTTTGTTTTTGTTTTTTATGTTCATTTAGTGTTTGTTTTTGTTTAAAAATAAAAGTTCATATTTTCAGTTGGTTGTCTGGTTTTGTTGATTTTAAATGTTTTCATAGCTTTATACCATAGACCATCATATTACATGAATTCTTGTACCTCTGGAGTGAACCTCAAGCGGACACTTGACTTACAGCAAGTTTGTAACACTTATGCATTGTCTCAAATTTTTAGACTGGAGGTTGCTGCTTGGTTTAAACTAATTTAAAGTAAGGTCTGCTGTCAATCTGAGTTGGTAACATAAGGCACAAAATATTGTAGGGTTTGAGTAAAAGGCTCTAAAAGTTGTGTTAATTGGAAAGATAGAAAGATAAATAGCTAAAGGGAATATAAGTCTTAATAATAATTATAAGATAAATTGAGAGCTTTTTTTTTTCAAAACAGTAGTCATGGCAAATTATTTTAAAAGGAATTAAAACATTTGTTGTAATATTTGGAATATTATGAAGTTTAGTTTGATATGGGTTTATTGTAAGGTAATTGTCTTGTGTAAATTATTAGAATTAGAAATATAATTCTTTCATATCAGGTTCAAAGACATTTCTAAAATAAATCTATAAATGTCAATGTAAGCATTGGGCATGTGAATTGAATAACATTAATTTTGTAATGCAGAAAAAAATATATGTCTTTTGCTAGGTATTTTTTTGCAGTTATGTAATTTAAATTGACATAATACAGCATTCAAAGAAATGGCTTACAAGACATTGATTATTTGTTTGTGTAAATAAATGGATTATTACAGGAGCTAAATAACTGTTCACACTGGGGGCATCCATCTTCCATTGTCAACTCGGGGGTTGAAAGGTTTTACCGAGTACCCAGTGGGAGTTGCAGTTTCCTACTTCTGACTAGAACTTGAACGCATCAAATACGTGAAGCAAAATGGTGTGTATGTTATAGTATTAGCAGTACTTTTTTTTTTTAACTTTTAGGTTATCTTATCTGTTTTTTATGCATTACTTTTTCTATGTCGTATTTGCTTTTGCATTAGAATGAAAAGGGTTCAGCTGGAGAACATTACACTGAACAGAGAGGTTCACCGCACCAAGATGGCGGTCAGATTTCTTGCGCCCGCCTGCCAATGCGGTGTGTCTACTCTCTTACGTCTATGTCGCTGTCAACAGAGCGGCTCTGCTGTGACGTCTTTTTGAGCGCGACGAAGCAATCAGTGTTTTTTTTTTTCAAAAACTGAGTAAAAAAGGAAAGCAGAAGAAGGCTGCAGGTTATCTTTTCAAACCAGGTCGTGTGAATGAAAAGGATTCAACTGGAATAATTTCCGCTTGTACATCATATTATATGATATATGGTATGAAAGCGGTGAATCTCTAGCGGATGTGACGTCATCGAGCGACGGTCGAAGATCAAATTTATTTAGTTGTAGAAAGCTAACTATCATTAGCTTTATACTCACTGTAATTGACAATTACACTACATGTAGAATTAAACTAAACACTCTATAATATTGACAGAGGAACTATGGACAAGCGACGCTACGTCAGACGCAGCGTCAGTGGGCGACGTCATTTTGTTAGCGTGACCCGATTGGCTTGTTTTGAATTGACCAATGCGGATCCAGAGGTGAACAATTATAAGCACCAGCTCGACTTTCCCGCCCCCCCCTTTCATTGTTTTCTCAGAGCGAACCTGTGTGCACAATTGCGGACAGGTGCCCCCATCTGAGCTAAACTTTGAATTTTGCTGATTCTCCAAGGAGCTTTACTCCATCTTTTATTCTCCAACTTATTCCCTAATCTCTCATCTCTCTTCTATCCATCTTCTATCTATTCTCTTCGATTTTTTGAGAGCAGGACTCCTCCGGACTCACGGTGAGTATATGGCTAACTAGCTTTATGCTACATGTATTGTTATTGTCGGTTGGTCTGTGTATGTTTGGGTTTTCAGTGGTTGATATATAGGCTGTGAGCAGGCCTCGTGCGACAGAGCTAACGCTGTGTAGTACAGCTAAGTGGCTTCATGTGTTTAAAAAGTGATTCAGCATGGCTCGATTTGTTCAGAGACAGGGATTAGTGATGAAACGTTTTGAGCCAGCGGGGCGGGGAGGATTCACAGCGCGGCACCGCTCAGCTACACAGAGCAGCGCTAAAAATCTCCGCTACCCACCGGATATTTACATTTCGCCTCCTTTCAGGCGATGTCGTGTGTGGCTGTGCAGCATCAGACAGACGGCTGTGTGTGTGACACTTCCTGGACAGACAGTTATTCATCCGTAGCACGGGTCGGATGAGTGCCGTTTAGGTGGAACTAATGTCAGGAGGACATTAGTTCCGCTTAGACGGAGCGCTGTAAGCTGACAGATAAAGCAGCTACAGAGCATCAGCTGCGTGTTTTGTGGTTGATAAATGAATGAAAAGGATACAGCTGGTATAAGGTCCGCTTATATCCTATTATATGATTTGATCATGTGAAACTTGTACGGACGGACGTCACCTAGCGAAGGCCGACGGCAACGTGACCAAGATGATGTGTTGTAAATTTGTTTTTACGAAAGCTGTTAGTGAAGAATGAGTCTCTGTGTAGCTGCAAGTTGAAGTTAGGATTAATCCCATGAGTGCTCTAACTTATATGAGATCTTCGATGTTTTTTCTTGCTTGCTTCATGTAGTAATAATTATAAACTTTATTTGTAGTGTTTATTTCACACAGCAAAGAGGGGCAGAGCTGAATTCATTGTGATGTAATTTGTGCATTTACCATTGCTTATTGAGATTATGTTTGTAATTAAAAAGTTTCATTGTATGTGGAAGTATATTTTATTTTATCTCTTTGAAGTTCTTCAGCTTTGTGCTGAGTAAACTTTGCTACTCAGAGTGACGTAAAACTATCTTTCTTTTTCTTCAGTCACCGGACAGGAGACCATCCAGTCTCTTCACCTTTTGGGTAGCAGGACAGAGTGCAACGCAAGGTTAGTTATTAACTGTGTGATTGCAGATGTTTTGTGTTTTTATGGATGCATTAAAAAAAGATGCTTGCAATTAATTATTCAAGGCTCTTACTGATCCATTTTGTTTGTCCCTTTTCTTCTTTGTATTCAGATGCCTCGCCTAAGTCCTACCGTCGGTCCCAGGCTGCCATTAAGCGAATGGCAGAGCGACGGCCGCTAGACGTGACCCTCAAGTGGTTGCCCAAGAACCCTGCAGCGCGTAAGTGGACAATTATATTGGGGGCTCTTCTTTTGAAGCTTTTATTACTGTTGAATAACGATAAACTAGGCCTGTCCCTTTAGTGCATTAATTAGGTTAATTAATTACACTGCAAATTTTATTTCTGACTGTATTTATCTATATTTGTAATAGGTTCTTTAATAATGCATCAGGCCTGATTGCTTTGCTGGATGTCCTCGACCTTTTTCTTATTTTGAATTTGATTTATGAAACACACTTAAAGTGTAATTTGAGTTGCCTGATTGAGCTTAGAATTTTCTGTACAAGTTGCCCTGACTTTGGTTTTATTTAGTCACCAATAAAAATGTGGATTTACAAATCTTCACTTCTTAGTGTATTCATTTGATTAGTGATGCACAACAATTTTATAATATCCTAGAATTCAAATTCTTTATTTGGGCACTTTAAGTAGATATGAGATTAAAATGTGATTAATTAGATTAATTCATTATAAAACCTGTTATTAGATCAAGTTTTAATCGTCTGACAGCACTACTATAAACTTTTCTGATTTGTCATATAAAGTTGAATTTATAGTACTAAGACACCAAAACTAATATTTTTACATTTCTTATGACTGCTGTACTGACTTATGTTCTCTTTGTTTCTTTTCTCAATAGGCAAGGGTACCGGCAACGCTTATACTGTGTTGGAATGGCCAATTTCGTCCTTTACTGGGAAAAGGCACAAGTTGGTCATTCGAGGAGTCTCCTGACAAGAAAGTAAGATTAATATGAGGAGCCATTTCTGTGTGTATATAAATATCTCACAGCTGTTGATTAATCAGTAATTAACCTCAAAACTTTTTTCTTTCTGCAGTTTCAGTTCGTCCTTCTTGTGGGTGACTCCCACCTGCGAGCCATCGCTGATGGTTTCGGGAGATGCCGGAGGACCGCTCTCCTTGGCATCATGTCCACACCGGGGCTGCTGCTCACGAGGAGAGGACCGAGCTGGTCCACGCTGTGGTTCCTCGACGCCTGATGCAGTGGTCCTTCTGGCGCCCAGCAACAACCTGACGACTCCAGGACCATTGAGGCAGCCAGTGCAGACTTCACCAAGCTGCTCTTGGCTGCCGTGAGCCGTTCCAACGTAAGCTTCAAGTTTTGATACAGTTGTTGTGAAAATATAGCTTTCTATTTTTGTTAACATTTGAATACAGATATTTTTGTAATTGAATGCTCTTTGAGTTCAGACGTAAAAACTTTATTAATCCACACATGTGTATGTTCTTTTTGTTACTATTTTTCAGGTCGCAGTGCTCGACTTCCCTCCTCGCCTCGCCGCCGATCTTCCGTGGCAGGAGGCGCTGCGACAGGAGTACCATCGTGTTACTGGGCTGCCTGGGTGTGAGGTGGTTTCCAGCAGCTGACGCTTTCTGTCTGGAAAGTACTGACCTGTGGGCCAGAGATGGTGTAAGTAGAACCCTGTATTTGGACATTAAAATTACAGTTTGTTGCATTGCAAGTGTTGTTAATGATTATAATTTCTGTTTCCACAGATTCACCTGTCCGACACAGAGGGGATGCCTGTGCTTGCTCGCCTTCTGTGGCAGGCTGCTTACGATGTAAGTTGTCTTAGAAATGTGTGTAAGATAAGTTTGAGGTTTGTCTGGTTGATTGTATTTTATGTATTTATGCTTTCTAAGAATTTTCAGCAGTACTCTTTTACTAGTATTAATATTTTTCATATATTTTGAAATTGTATCTTAGCCATGCTTATATTAATAGCATCATCTTTTTTGTCATGATTAGACACTGCAGCCAGCGCCACAGACCACACCTGTGCAGGCTCCCCCCAGGCCATCGGTCCCACGCGTTAAGACTCGTGTTGTCGCGGAAGGGAGAGGTCGTTCCACCGCCCCTCCGGTCAACCCCTTCGAATGGACGCCAGTGCAACGGGGCAGGAAGGTAATATGCTGCCAGTTTTTTTCAAAGATTTTTAAAAAGTGTTTATCATTTGAGCAGTTAAGTTGAATGCTTACTTAACACAAAGTATGCTTTCTTTTATTGCAGAGGAACTCGTCAGGGGAGCTGGTTGCGTCCTCTGGTGCGGTTCCTCAAAGGATGGTTGGAAAGCAGGTTTGTAATGCTCTGATCTTCCTTAAAATTGTAAACAGATTGGCAGGGACTGATCAGCTGCCGGGCTGAAGCGAGCATACACTCTTTGCATAATAGAAAAATACATGATGTAAATAGTGCTCACTTTGTATTTAAGTTTATTTATGAACAAAATGTTTTCTTTTTTAGAGCTGCTGAGTTCCAACAACTGTCTTTGCTCTCTAATTTCACAGTTGGTGGAGGAGTGTACCATCCCGCTAACACCAGTCTGGTTTAGCCCTGCCCTGTTGGATGAGATGGACAAGGTTGTTCCATCTCATCTGCCTGGTCCGAGTGCCGAGTGCACCGCCGTTCCCAAGGGCAAGAAGGTAATACTCATAGGCTTTCTGTCTGTTTCTTCTTCATATTCAAATTTAAAATCAATCCAAACTACTCTGATGTGTCAATGCAAAATTTTAACATTTCCTCTGTTTTTGTTTTCATCAGAGGCCCTTTGTGGAACGGAGGAAGGCTGCTGTCTCCAAGAGGAGTCGGTCCGTCCGACATGTAAGTTTTAGCCGTTTATTTTCCCAAACAGTATTTGGACTTATTAAGGAATGTTTGATTTATAGATAGTTTTATACACAGCAATGTCATCTTGAAAGAAGTGTTGGTTTAATAATAGCTTAGAGACAACTCATTCATGCATGTCTTTGTTTTTTTAGGTGGAGGCAGAGCCGCGTGTGGTGGGTGTGAGGTCCCGGGGCACACCTACCACGGTCATGCGGGAGACGGTGGAGGAGGAGGTTGGTGTATTTAGTTTTCTTAACAATAAAATGCAAATTATTTGTCACTTTGTGACTGGATGTGATATTTTCTTAAAGTTTAAGCATTGAAATAGAAGCCAATGATCTTTTTACTTACTCTGTCACATGCATTAATTACGGGGTTTATATGGTTTATAATTAATGAATGTAATTAATCACATTTTAATCTCATATCTGCTTAAAGTACCCAAATAAAGAATTTGAATTTAGGATATTATTAAATTGTAGTGCATGGCTAATCCAATGAATACACTAAGAAGTGAAAATTTGTATATCCACATTTATTTTGGTGACTACATAAAACCACAGTCGGAGCAACTTGTCCAGAAAATTCTCAACTCAATCAGGCAACTTAAATTACACTTTAAGTGTGTTTCATAAATCAAATTCAAAATAAGAAAAATGTCGAGGACATCCAGCAAACCAATCAGGCCTGATGCATCACTAAGGAATGCAGTAAAAATATATATAAAAAATAAATTCAAAAATAAAATAAGACTTAATATAATATCGTAATAAATTAATACTAAATAAAAAGTCTTAAATATGCCATTCCTGTTGTCACCTGGGCTTTGTTTGGCTTGACTAGAGACGCATGTGTGAAGTGATGTGCTACTGTCATGTACGGGTCCTCCAGCTGGCCAATATCAAAATGTTTGTGTGCTATAATTAATTGCGATGAATTTTTTTAATGCGTTAATTTGCAGTGTAATTAATTAATCCAATTAATGCACTACAGTGACAGCCCTAGTTTATATATTTGTTGTGTATGCCAGTCATTCACACGTTTTGTTTTCCACAAGTGCCCGCCCACGCTGGCCCCCAGCGTGCCCTCGCGTCGACCACGCCGCCTCCTACTCCTGTGTCCCAGGCCCCTGAGGTGGAAGACAACCGTCGCAGCGTCAAAGGTCAGACTGATGTTGCTCCTGTGTTGTGTGTTTGTCTTGGGCCTGATTCACTTACACCCACACCTGTAGTTTCTGGCAGTGTTCCAAGAGAGGGAAACGATCTCAATGTAAATGCAGCAATCTCTTGTAGTATCGTGGCTGGTATCAAACACAAGGTTGCACCTGTGTGTACGTGGCGTAGTGGGGACTTAGATGAGGTCAGGTCAGAGGGCAGGAAGTTGTACTCTTTTCTTGCTGAGGGGAGCAAGAAGTTGACAGAGAAGGAGAAGTTTTATCAGCTTGTTGAACTGCACAGTGTGTTTGACAGGAAGTGGAGCCTTGAACTAGGACTTGCCGAGTACATTGTTGCTGGACCTAGCGGAGAGGCTGTTTTGTATGAGAAGCTGCAGGAACATTTGATGAGGGATGGCATGTGTCTGTTGAGCATCGACAGTGCCTGTATCAAGAAGTCATACAGCACAACGACTACTTTGTGGTCGTTGACTGCGGCACACGAGATCAGTTGTCTGGCTTTGCTTCCAGCTGTGGCAGATCTGTGGCTGTGTTTAACACATGCCTGAACGACCTGATGTTTCACATCACAGGTCTGCAGAAGTCGCTAAAAGGACAGTTTTATGGTGTTGTGCGAATGGAGTTGAGTGAGCTGGAAGTTGAGGGTGGTGTGGAGAGTTCCACGGAGGACGCCGGCAGTGTAGTTGAGGTGTCAGACAGTGAAGTTGAGGTTAGCATGGAGACTTCCACAGAGGACACTGGTAGTGTAGTTGAGGTTGCAGACAGTGTTGAGGGGAGCAGCTTTGTCAGGCCTGCACATAATGCAGGATCTGTGCAGGGATCATTTAATCAGGCAGATGCTCGCTTTAAATATGGGGGGATGCAGTGTATGGCCATAAGCCTGATCAGCATTGCCAAACACACAACTGACAGTGTGTTTTCATGGCAGTCAGTAACGTTGGATGAGGTTGTTGTGTCGGGGGACAAGTTGTATTCCTCTTTAAGAGAGAAAAACTTGATCAGTGACACACGCAATCACTATCTTCTTGCCCCAGAGCTGCCTACACAGCATGTTGTTGATGGTCAGAGTTTTGACATTTACTACGGTGAGGTTGTCAGTGGTGATGTAGATGTTGTAGACGGTCCTCTTATTGAGCAAAGGGTTCACAGCACTTTGAGAAACGGGTTGGCTGAGATGTTCTCTGCGTATAACGCATGTCTCTTGACAGTGTGCAATAGCACTTGTGCTATTGTTCATCAAGGTGGACGGTATGCACTTGTTGATTCTCATGCCCGCGGTTCAGATGGTCTGGTAAAAGCTAAAGGGAAAAGTGTTGTTGTATATTTTGGTTCTCTTGATCAAGTTTTTGATCATGTCTGTAGACTTGCACGGATGCTGTCCAGAAATGCGAAACAGTTTGAAATTGTCGGTGTTTGCGCCTCTGTTTCGCCGTCGTTTGTAGTAATAAGTCCAGTAGTCTGGCAGCAGTGAGCTGCAGCAGCAGTAGGGATGTTAATGAGGTAGATTCAGATGTTGAGTTTGTCAGTGATGGGACTAGTAAAGAGCTGCAGTTTAATCCTCTTAGTAAGGAAGTGTCACAAGTTTTGTGTAAAAAGTTGAAGATAGTGTCAGAGAAAGTTGATGCAGTATCTTCAGAGGTAGGTCCATTAGGGATTCCATGTAGGAATGTGAAGATAGCTGGTGATGGAAATTGTTTCTTTAGAGCAGTTAGTCAGGCTGTGAGTGGTACTCAGGATCATCATAGGAAAGTTAGACTTTCAGTTGTGAAGCAGATAGAGAGTAATCAGGTGGATTATAGCAGTCTTCTGAGGAGTCAGTATTCCTCTGTGGCAGGATACCTTAGTGAGTCTAAGATGAGGTATGTTGGTAGTTGGGCTACAGAGTTAGAGATTCAAGCAGCAGCAGACTGTTTAGGAGTTAATATATTTACATACTGTGGTGATCGCTGGCTTGAATATAGTTGCAGGAATGTACAGGTGTCTATTCAGGGGATTTATTTAGAAAATTGTAATGGAAGTCATTATGAGACAGTAGTTTGTGTTCAACAGCCCAACTCTGAGAGCTGTTACAGATACTGTAGGGTGAATGAGGCTAGTTCCACAGGGTATAACATTAGATGGCAGAGTAGAGAAAGCGATGAGGTTTGTTTAGAGGATTTGACTTCAAGTGCTAGTTGTGAAGTTCAGCCTGTAGAACTTAGTATTTCTGAAGAAAACAAAAGTACACAATCTCCATATTTGAAAAGAAAAAAGAAGTTAATTGATAAAGTTAAATATCAGAAAAATATGTTGTTTAGAGAAAAAGTGAAGAAACAAAGTAAAGCCAAGTACAAGGAAAATATTATACATAGAGAAGATGTGAAGAATAGGAGTATAGATAAATATCAGAAAAATATTTCACATAGGGAAGAAGTAAAGGAAAGGAGTATAGATAAATATCAGAAAAATATTTCACATAGGGAAGAAGTAAAGAAAAGGAGTATAGATAAATATCAGAAAAATATTTCACATAGGGAAGAAGTAAAGGAAAGGAGTATAGATAAATATCAGAAAAATATTTCACATAGGGAAGAAGTAAAGGAAAGGAGTATAGATAAATATCAGGAAACTATTTCACATAGAGAAAAAGTGAAGAAAAGGAGTACAGATAAATATCAGGAAAATACTTCACATAGAGAAAAAGTAAAGAAAATGAGTATAGATAAATATCAGGAGAATACTTCACATAGAGAAAAAGTAAAGAAAGGAGTATAGATAAATATCAGAAAAATAGTGTGCATAGAGAAAAGTGCAGAAAATGAGCAAGGTTAAATATAGAGTCAATCCATTGCAGGCATCATGTAAAAGCTCTGAGTATTAGAAGTATAATGTTAATGCAGAGCATAGGGATAATGTAGCAGCAGGTAACAGGTTGAGGAGGGAAAAATGAAAGAAAGGTCAGAGCAGTTTGATTTTGTAATGGAGAAGTTTGTAGATAAGGTAAAGGATGGTCCAGTATTTGTTTGTTGTGTTTGTCATAGGACGTTGTTTAAAAATCAGGTGTTAAGTTGTGAAAAAGAGGATTATAGTAAACAGAGGGCAGCAGGTTTAATAGCAGGTACTTGTTTAACTGAGGATTTTGTACATAAGTGTAGTGAGGACTGTAAATTACCTTGTAGCTTGTTGGATTCTCCAAGAGGGCAGATGTGGATTTGTTACACCTGTCATTCAAAGATTAATAAAGGGGAGTTTCCACCTGAGAGTGTTTTTAATAGTTTGAGACTTAATCCTATTCCAGAGGTACTAGCCTGTTTGAATAGTCTTGAACAACATCTGATAGCGTTAAATATTCCATTTATGAAGATGTTGGCGTTGCCGAAAGGTGGGCAAAACGGGGTTCATGGACCGGTGACGTGTGTCCCTGCAAATATTGTGCAGACGGACAATTTGCTGCCCCGTTCCAATATGGAAGGGTCTTTGTTGTTGGTTAAGTTAAAACGTAAGTTAACTTATAAAGGTCATTATGAGTATCAGTTTGTTGATCCGATGCGTGTACGTCGAGCTTTGCGGTACTTAAAAGACACAAATGCTCATTATGCAGACGTAGAGTTTAATGAAGAGTGGCTGAATGAGCTTTGTAGAGAGGAGGATGTTGTTTCTGATAAGAGTAGTGGTAGTTCTAAAGAGGGTTGTGAAGTGTCCACAGAGGTTGTTGAAGATGAGTTGTTGCATGATAGACAGCAGCATTGCATGTTTCAGGATACTTGTCTGATGCCAGTGGATATAGGTCAGGAAGTACTGGATCAGTACTTTGATGGTACTTTGAATGTAGCTCCAGCAGAAGGTAATAACCCAGTTAGACTGTTGTGTGATAGGGATAATGAGGCTAAATCTTTTCCAGTACTATTTCCGGAGGGAAGTAATACTTTTCATGAGAGCAGACAGCATAGGTTAACTATGTCGAGGTATTTTAACAACAGGATCTTGAATGCTGATGTTAGGTTTGCTGGGAATATAGAGTACATATTTTATGCTCAGTACATGTCTGAGTTAGAACAGGTTGTGTCGAATGTTTCTATAGCAATGAGGAAAGGGAAAGGAGGACATAAGTCTATCAAACTACGTGATGTGTTAGAGGATGCAGAATCTTTGAAGAAGTTACTGGAGTTTGACGATGGTTATCGTTTTCTTAAACCTATTAGAGGTACTCCAGCTTTTTGGCAGGGAATACAGAAGGATATTCTGGCTTGCGTTCTACAGCTTGGTGTTCCTACATGGTTTTGTTCTTTTTCATCTGCAGATATGCGATGGAAAAATCTATTAAGTAGTATTTTGAAACAGGAAGGTAGGACACAGACAGCTGAAGAGTTAGAGTGGGCAGAAAGATGTGAGCTTTGCCGTAATCCAGTAACAGCAGCTAGGATGTTTGATTTCCGGTGGCATTGTTTCCTGAGAGAGGTTCTAATGTCTCCAGCGGAGCCTATAGGTAAGGTTGTAGATTACTTTTATAGGGTAGAGTTCCAGCAGCGTGGGTCTCCTCACATTCATAGTTTGTTTTGGATTGAGAATGCTCCACGTATTGATAAGAACTCGGATGAAGAGGTTGTTGAATTTATTGATAAGTATGTCACATGTGAGTTGCCGTCAGGGGATGAGGAGCTGTTAGATATAGTGAATTCCGTGCAGCAGCATTCGAGGCGACATCCTAAGACCTGTAGGAAGAAGAACACGACTTGTCGCTTTCAATTTTCCCAGGCCAGCATCAAGAGAACATTTATCTGTCGGGGAAAAACGTTAGAGGAGTCCAAAGAGAAGTGTGAGTGTCAGGAAAAGAATAGGGAAAGTCTGATGTCAGGTGTATGCAGTTGTCAGGCGAAGACAGAGCAGGAGATAAAGATTAGAGAGAAGGCATCAGCTCTTTTGGCAGCATTGAAGAAGGCTGTAGCAGATGAAAGGAGTGAATTTAGTAGTTTAGATGAGTTGTTTAAGAGTGTAGGCACAGATCAGGCTGGTTTCAGCACACAGGCTCGTTGCTCGCAATACTCAGATAGTTTTAAAGAGAGACATAAATGAGGTTTGGGTCAATCAGTACAGTAAGTTGCTGCTGAAATGCTGGAATGCCAATATGGACATCCAGTATGTTGTAGACCCGTATGCGTGTGTTGTGTACATTATCTCTTACATTTCAAAGGCAGAGAGGGAGATAGGTTTGCTGTTAGGAAATGCTCAGAGAGAGGCTGCTAAAGATAAAAATCTTAGTGCCAGAGAGGCTTTGAAGAACCTTGGTAGTGTTTATCTTCATAACAGAGATGTTTGTGCTCAGGAGGCAGTTTATAGGTTAGTGCCTAACATGCACCTGAAGGAATGCTCTAGGAAGGTTGTGTTTGTCCCAACAGGGGACAATGTTGTCAGGATGAGTTTACCATTGAATGTGTTAAAACAGAAGGTGTCATCACAGGGTCTTGATTCAGAAGACATGTGGATGACCAGTGTAGTTGATCGTTACAAGAACAGGCCAGAGGACAGGGAGTTCAGTGATATGTGTCTGGCATCTTTTGCCTCAGAATATCGTGTATTGAGCAAAAATGAGAAATCAAAAAGTCGAATTGAACTGAAAAACAACACTGGTTTTGTCATCAAAAGAACGCAGACGCGAATCCGCCATCGTGACGTTATGCACGATTTTCTGAGACAAAGAATCCAGAACAATTCTATCAGAGTAACTTGCAGTTGTTTTTGCCGATCGTGAGGAAGTGCAGCTTAAGCCTGCCAACTGTGAAACCTTTGAGGAATTTTTACAGGACTGGTCATGTGAGGTTTAGTGATGGCACACCATTCAGTTAAGTCAGTTGTAGATGCTAACAGGAGCAGGTTTCAGGTTGAAGTTGAAGATTTGGATGAGATTAAAAATTCAGTTGATAGTGATGCTGTGTTAGAAGATGCCTGGTGCCAGCTGTGCCCAGAGCAGGAACAGGAGCGTTTGCAGTGTGTGCAGGAAGTTAGGGACAGAGAGCAGGTTGTAGATGAGCATGTGGACAACATTCCTGATTTAGCTGTTAGCAACAAAGAGGTTTGTCATTTAGAAAAACGGAGTAACATTCTGAATAGGAAGGATGGTTTGGCTTTGGTTAGGTCTCTGAATGAGACACAGATGTCTGTTTTTTATCAGATTAGACAGTGGTGCTTGGACAAGGTAAATGGTAAAAAGCCAGCTCCTTTGCATGTGTTTGTGACGGGTGGGGCTGGTACTGGAAAGAGCCATTTGATTAGGGCCATCCAGTATGAGGCTATGAGGTTGCTGTCACCAGCGTGTCGTCATCCTGACAACATTTGCGTGCTTTTGACTGCTCCAACAGGAATCGCGGCATACAATTTGCATGCAGCAACAATTCACAGCACACTCAGCATTGGTAAGGATGTACGCTTACCGTACAGTCCTTTGGGCGAAGAAAAAATCAATTCTTTGCGTGCTAAATATGTAGATTTACAGTTGCTTATCATCGATGAAATCTCCATGGTAGACCATCGATTGTTGGCGTATATTCATGGCCGATTGAGGCAGATTAAACAGACTGGGGACTTTTCCCCCTTTGGGAATGTGAGCGTTGTTGCAGTTGGTGATTTTTATCAGTTGCCTCCTGTTAAAGGGAAGTTTCTGTATGTTGATGATGAAGGCGTCAACTTGTGGTCCAGTCTGTTTAGTGTTGTTGAGTTAACTACAGTTGTTAGGCAGAAGGATGGCGTGTTTGCCGAGTTGCTGAACAGGGTCAGGACTCAATCTAAAGAGACTCCAATGCTGGTCAGTGATGTTGAGACACTGAAGCGTTGTGAAACCGGCGAAGTCAGCTCAGCTTTGCACATATTTCCGACGAACCGACAAGTAAATGAGCACAATCTTCAGGAGCTATTCAGGACTTGTCCTGAATATGTTGAGATCAATGCACAGGATTATGTGAATAGCAAGAAAACAGGAAAGTTACAGTTGATAAGTGGACACCACAGCAAAACGTATAACACATCTTTAGAGGAAACACTTCCCTTGGGGATAGATGCCCGTGTTATGCTGTGTAAAAATATAGATGTTGAGGATGGTCTGGTTAATGGTGTGTGTGGTACGGTTACACACATAGACATGGCTGGTGAGGGCAGGTTCCCTAAAAAGGTATTTGTAAAGTTTGATGATGATCAGGTTGGTGCTCAGAGGAGAAAACGATCTGTTTGTCTTTCTGTTGATTTAGCTGCTTCCACTGGTATTGACCCAGAGGAAGAGAAGGTCGCAGACAAAGGTGGATTGCGAAGGCAATTTCCACTTCGGCTTGCCTGGGCCTGCACGGTGCATAAAGTCCAGGGTTTAACAGTTGATAGGGCTGTAGTTAGTCTGAAGAAAGTATTCACTGCAGGACAGGCGTATGTGGCCTTAAGCCGAGTCAGGAGCTTGTCTGGTTTGATAATTGAAGATTTTGAAGAGAAATCAATTTATTGTAGGACAGGTGTAAAGGATGCCATTAAGAGTATGCCCCGTTTCTTGGTTGACAGCATGCCACCGCACACATCAGATGCAGACACATTTTCTGTATTCTTGATGAATGTGCAAAATCTGAGTGCACATCTCTCAGATTTGTGTTTGAGCATACAGCGATTGAAGGTTCACAGTATTGCTGTAACAGAAACATGGTTGTCAGATGATGCTGTTGTAGAAAATGTAAAAGTTGATGGTTACGTTTTTAGTCATTGTCCGCGTAGTGTGTCTTACACGGGTAACCATCCAGCTTTGACCGCTCATGGTAAGCCCAACAACATGGTGGTGTTGGCATATTTAGTTCAGACAGTGTGACCTTTGACCTAATCAAAGTTTCACAGGTGAATTTGGAGTGCTTGGTTCACAAGTATGTTGGTTTTGACATTGTACTCGCAGTCATTTATCGATCGCCAGCTTATCCCATGTCTTTGTTTAAAGAGTTTCTCAGCAAGTTGCTTGATCGGCTTAAACCACAAAGTAACACCATTGCTGTCATGGGAGATTTTAATGATGACATTTTGAAGTCATCATCAGTCTGCAATTTTTTGCAGAAAGGGGGTTTGTTCAGATAGTGACACAGCCCACCACAGAGAGAGGCACACTTATTGACCATGTGTATGTGAAAACAACACAGTACAAGGTACAGTCAGTAGTGTGGCCTACTTATTTTAGCGACCATGAAGGGATTCTGTGTTCCTTTAAAAGGACATCTCTTCAAGTTGATGAGGCAGAATAGTGTAGCTTTTCAAGATTACAGGTTTTTTGGTGCCTTTTCTTTGATAGTTTCCTCATTTGTAGATGTGTCATGTAATAGTCAGATTGTTTAGGGGTGACATTGTAATAGTTGGTTTGGATCTGCGCTTTAGTGGTTGTCTTTTTTAGTAGGTTAACTGGAATGGTGAGCTCACTTTCTATTTAGGATTGGTATTCTGAGATTAATTTTAAAGATGCCAGAATTCTACAGGTGTGTGTTGTTTGTGGATTTTCGTTTTTGTGTTTTTCATGTCAAAAGTTATTCAGAAAAGTGTAAAAAGTTATATTTTCCTTTTCTTGTTCAAATATGTGTAGTGATAAGGACAAAAAAACAAAAACACCAAAAAAAAAGTTATCTATTTGCATGCTTTGTTTAGTTATTGTATAATCTGTTAGTGCGTGATAGTTTTGTGTCAAAGTGTAAAAAGTTCTATTTTCCTTTTTTAGTTCAAATATATGTATAGTGATAAGGACAAAAACAAAAACACCAAAAAAAAGTTGTTTATTTACATGCTTTGTTTATTGTATAATCTGTTAGTTGATCGTTATGTGTCAAAGTGTAAAAAGTTCTATTTTCCTTTTTTAAGTTCAAATATATGTATAGTGATAAGGACTTTAAAAAAAACAAAAAACACACAAAAAAAGTTATATATTTGCATGCTTTGTTTAGTTATTGTATAATCTGTTTGTGCGTGATAGTTTTGTGTCAAAGTGTAAAAATTTCTATTTTCCTGTTTTAGTTCAAATATGTGTATTGATAAGGACTACAAAAACAAAAAAAAAAACCAAAAAAAGTTATATATTTGCATGCTTTGTTTATTGTATAATCTGTTAGCGTGTGATAGTTTTGTGTCAAAGTGTAAAAAGTTCTATTTTCCTTTTTTAGTTCAAATATATGTATAGTGATAAGGACAAAAACAAAAACACCAAAAAAAAGTTGTTTATTTACATGCTTTGTTTAGTTATTGTATAATCTGTTAGTGCGTGATAGTTATGTGTCAAAAGTTCCATTTTCCTTTTCTTGTTCATATGTAAGGACAAAAGAACAAAAAAACACCAAAAACAGTTATATATTTGCATGTTTTTAGTTATTGTGTAATCTGTTCGTGCTTGGTAGTTATTTATCAAAGTGTAAAAAGTTCTATTTTGCTGCTTTAGTTCAAATATATGTGTAGTGCTAAAGACAGAGTTTGTCTGTGTGCTTTTTTGTATTTGTTTGTCCTGTCAGAGTTTGTCCTGTTTGCCAAGTACGTCTTGTCCTGTGTTCCCACCCATGGCCTGCACCTTGTCGTGGTGGGTGGGCTTTCAACTAAGATGGGCCACCTGTGTTTTAGCTTGTTACATGTAGGGTGTTGTTAAGGGTAGGAGAAAGATCAGTGCTTGAGGTAAAATAAAAATAAAAATAAAGATTTGAAAAAATATATATTTAAAATACAAAAATATATATTTCAATGCGTTTTATATGTTATCCATTAAAGTGTTAATAGTTCTATTTTCCAGCATTAATTTAAACTGTTGTGTAATCCTAAAGATATCATTTTTTTTAAGTTATACATTTTCATGTGTTTTAAAAATATTTGTGTTTCAGTATATAAACTACAGTGTGACTGATCAATATTTGTTCTTTGGAGGTTCTGACCTCCTTTGTGTCACAGATCCCAGTGGATTCAAAGACCCGGCCTGCTCTTGTGCTGTGGACCAGACTGAGCCCAAGAGCTGCAACACCTGATGTCATGTCATAATGGCCATGTTGAAACACATTTTGTGACTTTAATGATCATATTATAATGTCTTTTATTTTCATTATCACTTCTCTTGAACATAAAATAATTTTTTAAACATAATTTAAGGTGCTTTTTTTCTTAAAAACACCTGTTTATTTTGATAATGATCAGAAAAACTCCACTTTTCAAGAATTTCTGTTGATCCTATACATATTTAAAAATAAAACACCTCATTTTCTGTCTCCAGCCAATGCAAAGAGTCCCACGCTTGACATACAGAATGTGTTATTTTATTAAATCTCTTCTTTCTGGTCTTCCTCAAAAGAACACTTCTCAGCTTCAGCTACTTAAAAATACAGATTTCTATTATGTCCTATTAATACTATATATTATGATGTGATTTGTTATGTATTTATTTAAGGAGTTGTGACTTAAAGATGGTCATATAATTTAAATTTATTTCAGTGACATGTTTATGTATGTTTTTTTTCCAATAATATCTTTATTTGAATTTTACAGCAGCATAAGATAATTTTCACTCAAGCATTTTTGACATGTATGACCTAGCTATGGCCACACGTCATTTCTCATAGATCTGCTGCCAAATAAAGCAAAAAAGCACACGCATCTTAAAACAAAGCGATCACAATAGTAGTAAAAAAAATTATAAACACAAAACAAACATGCTTCGCTTGGTATAAACAGATTGTACACCCAATGTAATGGATCGTGACATAAAGGTAATGATAATGATAAGCTATGGGCATTTGAAAAGTAACAAGAGACAGGAAATATATTCATCAGGTTGGTTTTCAGTAAAGTCTGACTTCTTGACATAATCAATAAAGGGCTTCGACATACCTTCAATGTTATGCTGTATGGCTTTCTGAATATAACCAATTATTTCCAACGGTAGGATTGACAACATTTGTTTTAACCATTGGCTTGTACTTGGTTGACAGGTTATTTTCCATAGCACTGCAGTACACTTTTTGGCATTTAGCACACTTGGATCTATAAATGCTTTTTCATATGGATTGTATTTATGTTTCTCTGGATAAAGCCCCAACAAGAAAAGCTTTGGATCCAATGATATTGATTTGGAAATAACGCTTTCAATCATGAAACTTTGTTTTTAATCTGTTTTAAATTAACTAGATTTCTTAACATTTAAGTATAGCATTGTGTCGTACAACAGTTATTTTTTTTTTAATATTGTGTCTGAGAAGTAATACACATGTCTGCTTGATGGAAATGTTAAGAGTAGCAATGATTTGTATATGATTGAGATGTAATGAAATAATTTTGATGGATTTATTGATAATAACTTGATTTTTTTTTATAAGGGGATTATGTAATGGATTTAATTTATATCATGGAGCTCATAGTTTCTAATGTATTGCACAGATTAATGATTAAAGTATTGTAAACATATGAGACAGTTCTGAGCTTCCTTGAACTGTAAGCCATAATTCCATATCTTCCACATCAGATAAAAAACACTCAAATGATTTTTCACTTTCATAGGTATTAGAAGAACAATTTACTTTATTTTACCCAATTACACTTTTTTCACACTTTTATTTATAATAAATTAAAAACAACACGATTCTTTTTAATTTAAAGTTAATTCAATTGAAACACAAAACAAACAAATGAGACCGGTTTACATAACAGTTCAGTCAGTAGGGGGCAGTACGTGTTTTTACCGTAGTGGAGTGGTCTGCAGGTAAGACAAAAGAAGAAAAGCTTCCTCTTCACCTTTACCACGCTTGTCAGCCATCGTCAGCTCCATTATCATACTGGAAGTTGGTAAGAGTTTCATTTACTTCTGTAACTGCATACATGTTAATATATAAAACAATATATTAGAGGGTATTTCCCTTTAATATGCCATTACTGTAAAAAAAACATGGACGTCATGTCACTGCATTCAAATTGAAGCCGCCCCGAAAACTGCTGTGGACTGTGACTGGCTGCAGTATAGGTCAAATCTCCGTCTCCCCCATTCATATGAACGGGCCGCAGAGAAACTTCAAAAAATTATTACACCTTGTAGAAATATTTCTGCCATCCGTATGCTGTGGTGATATGAAAGTATTATTGGGCTGCGTTTTTTCCTAGTCCTCTTTTTTCTGAAAAGTTTCTTTTTCATCAGTTATTAGAGTTTAAAAATAACGGTAGTTTGATTGTGTATGCTGTATGCTGCGGAGTTTTGGCGACAGTTTATTTACAGCTGCGTCCAGATATGGTCCAGATTCTCTACTGGCTGCACAATAGCGGCGTCCTGACGAGGGATATTCTGGCTTCAAATCCGTTACATGGAAGAAGGCGGAGCCACGCTATCCAGTTCTTATAATACAGCCATGATGAACGCCATGATGATGTTGATGAAAAGCCATCTAATTTAAATAAGCAGCCATAGTTGGCAAGCACCTTAAATTGCATGTCGTGGGTCCACACTGTATAATCTCTTGTCTGTTTTAAGTCTCTGGCCCAAAAGTGATATGTACATCTCAAGGACATGAAACTATGGTTTTGCAGGGTTTTTTGTGACAGACGACTTTAGTGAGTTGATTTTGTTTGACTTCTAATGCAAATATTTTCTCTTGTAGATACCCAACCTCCTGAACAACATAATGGCATATTGTAAAGAAATGTGAAAATAGTGTGCACCTGACAGCCTCTTAACATCGGTAAGTATCATGTTATAGCTTTTAATAATTATTGTAATTTATGTTTAAAAAGTTGTTTGTCCATGTCAGCTTTTGGAGCACAAATAAAACATACATCTTCACAGAGCACAGTACAAATA